>JAEAOA010000059.1:0-167541 GCA_016746295.1 Potamilus streckersoni | reverse complement strand
AATTACCAGTTTCCATTCAAGTCCGCTATTTTTTCTGAAATTTAGTGGAATATTTTAAGTCAAGGCAATCTGAATACAATCTTCCAGAGTTTTTCTCAGTCTCTACTATGGTTTGGGAGATTTTGGTAATCTTAGTTCTACTTTTAGACTAAGCAAATATAACAGGGTTCCTGCAGACTTAACAAAAGCAAATTCCATGACTTTTCCAAACCTTTTCCAGGGCCATTTCATAAAACTCTAGGACCGCGCTATCTTGCATTGTCAAGTAAATGAACATAAAGAATAACATCTTTCAATTTAAAATAAGAAATAAGTTAACAACAAATATATTTAATGTGTACTTTTTAAATTTACATGGGCTAGCACACTTTGACTTGATGTAGCAATTCATGTCATAGTCCAATGATCAATGACAGACCCAGAGTGTGCTAATACAAAATTCCCATTGTCGCTATAAAGGCTCGGCTGTGCCATTTGTCGCCAAAAATCTTGTCGCTATAGTACGCCAGGCTGGTTTTTAATGATAACTCCCATTGTCGCTATGGTACCCCCATTCACTACTTGCAACAGCCACCACTTGGCCATGTAAAACAATGTTAATATATGGTCTCTACATGTGTTTCTCAGTACTGAACTTTCTGTATGACAATCAAAACAAATTCATATGTTATTTAAAAATACATTCAAAGATGACTGTGCGGTGAAGTTCTTGTCAATGGTTGACTTGCATTTTCTTGAGAGGCTGAATTGTAAAGAGAACACCATGCAGCAGAAAACAGATTTCACTTTCGGATCATCCCTATGGCCTTACTACTCACTGTGCACTGTCGCCAAAGTACATACAGACGCCATAAGCTCGCAGTCTAAAGAACAAGCAATTGCCTTTAAATCCTTACCAAGAATGCCAAAATCTAACTCTTGTATCACCACTAAACGGAAACAGGAAAAATCATCTAAAATTAGGCTGGGACTTCATTCGTGGGTTCTGAACCGGAATTATTAATTGTGTCCTGATTCCATTTAGAATGTATCTGATCGGTCTGTACATTACAGAGTTCCAACTTCAAATGCAACAGATATCATTATGTATTGTCGGTTGGGTACACAGCCCCAACTTAAAATGTAACAGCCATCTTTCTGAACGGTAAATAGCTCCAACTTAAAATGTAACAGCCATCTTTCTGAACGTAAATAAGATAAATAGCTCCAACTTAAAATGAAACAGCCATCATTTTGACCCTGCAGTTCAGTGCAGAGCCAGAACACAAAATGGAATACCCGTCATTCTAAACCGTCAGTTCGATGCAGAGCAAGAACGTAAAATGGAATACCCGTCATTCTAAACTGTCAGTTCGGTGCAGAGTCACAAATTAAAATGCGACATTCTGAATCCTCAGTTCGGTACACAGCCCCAACTTAAAATGTGACAAAACGGTGCAGAAAATTTGGAAAAACTAACTATAATTGCCTGCGTGAAAGCAAATACCTAAGATTATTGACAAAGCTGTTTTCTTATTCCTTACTTATATCAAACCGTGAAAACATAGTGTCAGTCCTTGTTTGCAATATTTTACATCTTTACAGAGTTTCTTAGTGAATCGCTATTTTGAGATTCTCTACTAGAACTTTTTTCCATTCTATTCCATTCAAAGACAGTGAGATTGATAATAATTTGGCTTCATCTTTAGTCTTTTAAGATTCAGACTGTTAGTGCACACTCATCAGATCTGCTAGAGACCAGTTAGTGAAGAATAATCACATAACACTACTTGACTTAATGGCTCGACTTATCGTCACGTCATAAGCTTTTGTTCTACATATTGCGATTCGAATTGAAAATAAGTATGCTGCAGATTTCGTTAAAAATGAGTCTTTATTATGCTTGGTAATTAAACACATTTCCTTCAGACTCAATGCTCGTTCATGTTACCACACTGTAAATGAATTTGCTCACCACTGGTCAAAAACGTGGTTCGTTTTTGTCACTTAATTTCTATTAAAATCAATAGACCCTGTCCACCAAACTGTCTTTCAATAACGACCCTGTCCACAAAACTGTCCATATGAAATATGTTGCATAATATTCGTCAAATTATAAATGACATTAGCTTTCTATCTGCACTGTACAATTCTTTTATAATTGCAAAATGGTATATATAAATAGCACCTTGACCTAAATTCCAACCACCCGGCAATATATGCGCTATGAAATCTCAAACAGATGCAATTTAATACTGCATGTAACACACAATACCTACGTGCGTAAGCAATACGTTTCTCTACAACTCTATAGAGGTGAAGTACATAAACTGCGTCATGAACTGACTACAACCAATACGAACAGACAATCTGTCATCGATTCCAAGAAATAGACCCACCACCTCAATCATCATTGCATTTATTACAAGGATTGTATAATGTGGCATTGAAGGAAGACGTAGTTTGATACTTGAAGTTATGTACTTTTGATTCAATCATACTCAGATAAAATGATAGGAAGAAATATCCCTGGTGCAGACTATTTGCAGGTAGAACAAAAAAAAATAAAATAAAATAAACTACCCACGACGTCAGGTCAGGTAACAATGAAAGTTAATTTTAGAACGGAACGTTCTCTAAATACTCACCAATCGTCATTGATTTTACATTGGGCCTTTGGAAATGTGAATAACAAATTAGCGCTGATTGGAACAGCTTTATAAAAGCTCGTGGAAAATTATCCTAGTTAAAGTATATAAACGTAAGCAATGAATTTCTAAGATCATTTAAGAAACACCATTTCGTCACTTTGGATCTATATATTGACAAGTAATATTTGCCAAAAAAAACTTTAAAGCAGAACAATGCTAAATGTGAGTGTAAATTATGTAAACACACACACATACACACACATACAAACACACACACATATCTATATATATATATATATATATATATATATATATATATATATATATATATATATATATATATATATATATATATATATATATATATATATATTCTGCCAGTGTGTATAGGTGCTTGTAATTTTAACGATTGTTGGTTGAAAATGATATTTGCTGCTGATTATAGAAAATACTTAAAATATCTTCATCTTTGAAGAAACATGCATGAACAGTATGTTTCTTGAAGAATATTAATATATTTTGGTTATGTTTGTCTGCATTTGACAATTAAATTACAACTCTTCGTATGGAAGTGCATTTCGCATTGTATTTATTTTACAAAATTCACCAACCATGGGTTGTTTTTTCAGGAACAGATTCCACCTTTTGATCTATTCGAAGAAGTTATGGGTGACCCCGAATTCCCTTCAGAACCATGTGTTGACGCGGACGACAGGAATTTTCTGATTTATTCGACGAATTCTTTGGAAACAAACAATACAGGTATGTACGGACAGGCTGAAATTTATAAGTTTTGTATGCAATTTAAGTGTATTGGAGGTTAATAGATGACATTATTATTATTATTATTATTATTATTATTATTATTATTATTATTATTATTATTATTATTATTATTATTATTATTATTATAACACGATATAAAACTATAAGACTTTCATGCCGGTTTGTATATACTTAGGAAAATAATTTAAAAACAGATTCCTTAATCTACATTTTCATATTTAGCCTGATGTGCTTCAATTTCATGGGCCGTCAGAGTAAAGGGTATTCGAATACTGTAACGATATTTCCTGACAAAGGGCATCACGTAAAATGGAGACACTGGTTCTTGCGATGGATTTCGCAACCTTGGACGAATAAGAAACTTTTCGTTTAAACTTTTGCTTTCTTTGCTGCATCTCTTGTTCTGTTATACCCACATGAATGACTGAATTGCCTATATCCAGGCTTATTTCCATATAATTTACAGGTACTATCCAAATTTATTTCCTTATAAGTACCGATGATATTCAGACTTGTTTCCATATAATTTACAGGTTATATCCAGACTTACGTTAATGAGGAATGTCTCATTAATGGACAACATAGAGAAATTTTATTTGATATCGGAGGATTCATGTATCCAGTTGATCTTAATATAGACATCAACATAGATTGCAGGGGCGATGTTTCCACACCCCATTCACCGCAGTCTTTGGGAATGCTAGCTAGAGGTAAATTACACATTTTTGGTTTAGTGTTTATACTTTTCGGTTGCCAACCATAAACAAAGTCAAATCTGTTCAACCAGCAACGAAATCGTCTGCTTTTTAGTGAGATATATGTATTGTTCGCGCTAGCATGGTAATTACAAGATCATCCACAAACATGATAAAGTGTACTGAGAAAATAAAACCTCGATCAGGATTTTATTATTATCCCGCCCTCAGGGTTTCTCTCTCTCTCTCTCAGTCTGTCTCTCTGTCTCTTTTTCACTTGGTTTCTATCTCTCTGTCTGTAGCATTTTCTCTGTCTCTGTCTGTCTGATTGTCTCTACAAATGCATATTGTAAATTGAATTGCAAGCGCACAAAGGCAATGATTGTGTCTTATTTCAAGTGGAATCCTTCACGTATGAATGCCTGGTACAATGTGACAACACTTAGGTATCTAAGTCAGTGAAGGGTTAACCACACGTATGAATGCCTGGCACAATGTGACAACACTTAGGTCAGTAAAGGGTTAACCACACGTATGAATGCCTGGCACAATGTGACAACACTTAGGTTTCTAATTCAGTGAAGGGCTAACCATACGTATGAATGCCTGTCACAATGTGACAACACTTAGGTATATATGTCAGTGAAGGGATAACAACACATATGAATACCTGGCACAATGTGACAACAATTATGTCAGTGAAGGGTTAACCATACGTATGAATGCCTGTCACAATGTGACAACACTTAGGTCAGTGAAGGGTTAACCATACCTATGGTGTGAGTCAGTGAAGGGTTAACCATACGTATGCTGAAAGATCAGATGATTTTGTTTTACTTGCGTACTGTGCATAAGTTAATGTTTTTAAGGAAGAAATCAGAAGATCATCAAACCTATATGAAGTATGGAAATATAACTTTTAAAACAATCCTAATTCTAACCATTTCTTCCAAATGATTTTTGTGTTTAAATCATATGGTATAAACATCTAAAAATGGTGTCTGAAATAGCTTAAGAATTCATGAGTAAATACCCCTTAAGACTCAAAAGCCCTTTTTGATCTTAATGAAAGGCCATTTTGTAATGACTCTAACCCTCATTGCAGCCCAATGTGCCAGAAAAAACGATGGCACGTCCAAGTACGAGCAAGCAGTTCTGTCTTGTCAAGGAATCAATGACGAAATGTCTACTCTTGACCAATATCCAGCGCAATATTCCAATCGTCCATTAAAATCCAGCACTGATCTTAGGCCTAATGGACTGTGTCCCTTCATATCTGACTGCAGCTACTTCCGGCCTAATCCATTGAAGAGTAACCGCACAGAATCAGGACGACAAAGTAAGAAAAATCAAAGAGAAAATAATCGCAAATATGATGGAAAAAAACAAGCAAGGAAACAAGGAAATACAACCGTTTGTACCACCTTAACAGACGACACAAAGTACAAACTCCACAGAGCCAGATCTGTCGTCTCATAATACGTTGGTAGATCTGGGTCTGTGCAGTTTGTTACGGATAATCAGTACAACAAACAACAGTGACCCTGATCTGCACACACATTATTCCTAGGCATATCTGGATCATTGTTGTCTACAGTTTGACTCCTCTTAAAAGCGAGTAAAAATTTTTGTGATTTTTCCTTTTGGTTTTTGTTTGTCTGTTGTAGACGGACATTGAACAATTCAGATAAATATTGCCAGTTTCACACACGCCACTGATATTCTCTCTTTACACCACTTGATATATACATTGAATATATAGCACGTGATGTTGTCTGGCTAACAGAGCGTACCTTTCACCACTGTCGCGATGATGTTGAAATGTTCCTTTCGATGCAAAATATAAAGAAATCTAAAATTGGACACATTCTAAATCACGATACATGCAATTCTGTAAAACACTTGCACATATCATTTTAGTAATCATTTGGAAATCAGAAATGTTCACGAATCATAACACTGTTTCAATCGAAAATATATTTTCAAGTTAGACACTACGATGTTAATGTGATAACCCTAGCCGTATGTTTGTAATAACGGTAGTTGTAGTTGTTGCAATATAAGTATTTATTTATTCAGGAACACGATGTTGCCGTTTGTGGGAGTTCCTCTGGAATCTCCTGAGAGATCCACGTTTCAATCCGTCATATATTTGTTGGGAGAACGAAGCAGAGGGAAAATTTCGGATTGTAAAATCCAAGGAACTGGCCAAATTATGGGGCAGCAAAAAGGGGAATGCAAAGATGACATATGAAAAACTGAGTCGAGCAATGAGGTACGCCACATGTTTGAAAATACTGGAACAATTTTAGACAACTTAGAAAAAAAGAAATATAAATATCACAAGTTTGCTTGAGATAAATGGTTGTAAAGTAAAATACTATTTAAACGATATGTGACAAGTTACGACTAAAATCAATTGTATTGGATCTACTTACGATTCGCTGTTAAAATGAAGGTCGCTATAGTATTTTATTTTATTTTCATTAAGAGTCGGGTTTATTTATATGTAAATATCTAATAAATCACACAAAAAGATAGGGTACAATTCTTCCACTGTCTATTCACACTGCTATTTAATACTTTCAAGACATGTTCCATTGCCCATCTTTCATAATTTTCAGCTGCAGTCTTACTTTTTTTTTAATCCTCAGTTCTAAACAGTGACTCAGTTACAAATGATATGATTATATAGCTCCGTCACATCGAAAAATAAAACATTTCATGACATTTAGTTTCCTTTTCTCTTTTTAATAGATATTACTACAAAGGGAAAGTTCTTGCCCCTGTGATTGGAAAGAGACTAGTGTACAGTTTTGGACCCAGAGCCAAACTTAACACCATGAAATCGTAAAACCAGGCCTCGACTTTACTATACTATCTACCCAATGTATTGATCAACCTTGAATTCCAATGCAAAGATGTATGGTGGATAAATCAAGAGTTCCACTTTTCACCCACGTCTGGTGTTCAGTATGATCAAGTCAGTTGGTGCTTCCATTCGGGAAGAGTGTATGCCAATTATCTTATTGGTGCGTGAGTTTGGTTTGTTTTAAAAAGGAAACGTTGCCGGTGACAATCGAATAAGATTGACATTAATGACACATACTTTAAGAACGAGAACGTAGTTTCAAACAAAGAATGTAAAATGGGACTTATAAGATAATTGCAATGTGTGTATACCATAAATGTCTAGATAAAAGGCTAGCACTCTGCTTTTCCCATCAATGGGCAGACGCAAATAACACGTTTATAAAAGTGTATTGTTCTTACTAACGGATATATTTAGAAAATGTTTTTATTTGACGTTAACTACGTTGCCTGTATATACACAATCTCGTGCATTAGCTCGAAATCAGCTTATAGTTGTGTATTAAAAATTATCTCAAGTTTTTTACCAGTAAATCTGATCGACACCATTCTGTATCGTTACACACACAAACATATATATATATATATATATATATATATATATATATATATATATATATATATATATATATATATATATATATATATATATATATATATATATATATATATATATATATATATATTAGCTCGAAGTAGACCCGTGTCAGTATCAGTGACCTTTATTCATGATGTTCACATTTTGACGTTGAAAATGTATCAAGGCTTTACATGCTGCTTAACGCATGATTCGTAAATAAACCCTTTACGTAGAAGTAAGCTTCTCTAACACCATGATCCCGTCATTTAATGCATATATTCATCAAGTCG
Source organism: Potamilus streckersoni (assembly GCA_016746295.1). Lineage (NCBI taxonomy): Eukaryota > Metazoa > Mollusca > Bivalvia > Unionida > Unionidae > Potamilus > Potamilus streckersoni. The sequence goes on along the minus strand of JAEAOA010000059.1, from coordinate 159,689 downwards.
CTCCATGTCAAAGACGTCTTAGATCAGTCTTCAGCAAGTATTGCAATCACGTGAAAATCAGTATATGGTCAGATCTTTCTGGCCACCTTTAAATCCGTAACTGGAAAATTTAATTCATTACGTCACTTCGGATATGTTAATCATGTTCTTAGGCATTACCTTCAATGTAAAATTGATAAGTGCTCTTACGTCTGTTAAACTATGAGCGCATTTATTTTCTTACCAACAAAAATGGCAGATACTAAAACGTAAGCGTTTAAGAAACCGCAAGAGAGGGAGGTCCCGATGAAGACTGACTATCAAGGTCACTTCCTATTTGTATGTACGACGTATTCACATGTGAAAGAGATTTGTCAGTGAAATCATTCCTTGAAACAATGCGTGATCTTTGTCAGTTCCTCTGCACAACTAAAACGATTCCCTACAGTAACCGGTCTGATTGCTTCAATATACAATGTCCAGACTGTCCGACCTTTCCATTAGCGTATGCTGTATTAGCCTATTATTTGTGATTAACAACTAGCAATCACATTATGTCAAAATATAGTTACTTTTTAGAGATAGATAGATAGATAGATAGATAGATAGATAGATAGAGAGAGAGAGAGAGAGAGAGAGAGAGAGAGAGAGAGAGAGAGAGTATTAGTACCATTCCGATAAGTTACTAAAATGATAGCATTACTCTTAAAATTAACAAACTCAAAACAATTATTTTCATAGTTAACGCAAACACTCACATCTAAAGATCTTCACAAGTGATAGGTGTTTGTATATATTATAGCGACAGACATTGAAATTTGCTTGAAATAATGAGACTTTTCTAGTGATAACGTAATTAAACAAGTCTGCTATCTAAACAAACTTCTGTCAAAAGGTATGCTATTAAAATCATTACAAAGGTGTCCCCATTTTCTCAATCGCACGCACTCTCTCTCTCTCTCTCTCTCTCTCTCTCTCTCTCTCTCTCTCTCTCTCTCTCTCTCTCTCTCTCTCTCACACACACACACACACACACACACGCGCGCGCGCGCGCGCCTTCTGGACACTCTTAATTAAAGTTGTACTGTGCAGGATTCGAGGTGAGAACCCTCGTCATAAGTCTTTAAGTATATGTCGAAGGTAGGCGGGATAAGAAAACGTTAGAGATTTAAGTTCTGGAGAAATCGAGGAAATTATGAGGAAAGAAGATAAAGTTTTGCATGCCCAGCATGGTCATCAGATTTGGCTACACGCAATGTAATGCTTAATTTCCTCAATTAAATAAAGACAGTACATTTAAAGTATAAGGCAAATACAAAACATAAACAGATAACAACATAAATCACAAAACCGTTTATTTATGAAATTATTCTCAATCATCTGCAACAAACTTAAATAAACTAGTTGAAACGTAATACATTTAAAGGTATAATTTACTGTAGAAACAGCCATGTAAAGCTTTGCAAGCCCAACGGTTTTTGTTTTATTTGTTATCTTGTCTATGTTTTATATATGCCTTTGAGAAAGACTCATTAAGAGTCGAAATCGCTCAGGCTAATTAGATACTAGCTAGACAAATTGCATTATTTTTTGCAATTTTCAAGTAGGAAATCACCTAGGCTGTCAAGTAAAAAGTCATGTGATCTAAAATCAAGACTTAAAAAAGCAATTCAATTTAATATGTTGCAGCAATTTAATATTTATTTAGTCGTAAAAAAATACCTTCAGGAGCTCAGAGGTATATTATGTTGTTACCATTTTTTAAATTTGTTATTTAGGAATAATCTATATTCTGTGGATAATAAGTGCTTCGTCATCAAAGTCTTGGGCAAAGACATTCAGTGGAAATTTATTCTGGAATTCTATACGAAACATAAACAGTGATTCAGTCCAGGGTCTGTCACCATCGGGACAGACATCATCTGACTTCAACGCCTGCATATTGAAACTTCATTTAGTTTCGAACCCGGATTCAATTAGATCTGCTTAGTGATAGGACATACATTTTTCAGTATTAGGATTCAATTTTGAATTATTTTCACAAACCGTAAGTCCTTTTTATATTTTTTAATTTGTTCTCTTTGGAAATAAATTAATTTTGTTAAAATTTATAAAGCTTGTTGACTTCACTATTTATTTCTTTATTTCACAATTGTATAAGCCTACAGGTAACTACATATATATATATATATATATATATATATATATATATATATATATATATATATATATATATATATATATATTTATATATATATATATATATATATATATATATATATATATATATATATATATATATATATATATATATATATATATATATATATATATATATATTGTTTATATCTACATAAATATTACCACCCCGTATCCTATACTGGACGACTAAAGAAAAAATTATTATGACTATGTATATATACACAAAAATATGCACACCTAATTGCAACTTGAAGACTTAATAATCTATTTTTATGACTGCGTCAATGTGTATACAAAAAACACCCATTACTTGAAGACAAAAGAATTAATTGTTATATGTTTATATATATATAGGTACACGAATATAGCCACCCCTTACCTACTACTTGAATACTGAAAAATGAACTGTTAAATCTATGTTTGTAATATTATCATAAAATTAAGCAACCTTTACCCACAACTTACTTTCTACTTTTTTTTATCTCTTTCCTAATTATCATCTGTCACCATTTCTTTTCTCCTCTGCTGCAATGAGAAAATTTGTATGAACGCTGTAAGGAAAATGTGTAACATCTTGACAAACGTTGATGAAAATAAACATCTTATAAATAGCCAGCTATGACAACCCAAATATTAAAGGCTGCAACATATTAAATTGTTATTAAAGAATATGCAGTCATGGCAATTAAAAGCAGAAACCATATATCAATTTTATTTTTAATTTACAAACTTTACAATTCTGTAAGAATATTTTTAGATCTCTGTTATTTGATTTTTTACAAAATATTAATTTAAACTTGAAAATCAATTTGCAACTCCCTAATTTTTATTTTTGCCGCTTCTGACCCTTTGTCTCCTACTATTAATTACTACTACTACTACTACTACTACTACTACAATTTCTGCTTGACACTTGCGTCATCACCTACAAATAGGACGATCTCCCAGTTGTATATTTATATTTCTACGTCTTTCGGCGTGTTTATATATGACAGGATCAAGTTTTAAATGCTACCAAAACCACAAACCACTGCGATACTCTTCACGCTACAACATCAGAGGAAGTCTCCTTATCCAAAATTCTATAGTCAAGGCCAAGGCATGTCTTTCACCACCCAAAGCTACTTCATAGGAGTCCCATTTGATCAACACTTAACGTGGCAACCACACAACTTTGACCTTGTAGAGAAATGCCAGAAAGACCTAAACCTCCTTTATCACCTTACCAGCACCAGCTGGGGAGCCGATCAGCACACCCTTCTCATGATCTACAAGGCACTAATTCGATCCAAACTAGATTACGGCAGCCAAGTCTACAACTCAGCCAACCGCAACCTGCTCAAAAAACTCGACACCATCCAACACAAGGCACTCCGCCGATGCACCGGAATGCTCCCCAGCACATCACTCCAAGAACTTCAAGTAATCACAGGGGACCTACCACTATTACTTAGAAGAGAAGAACTTATCCTTAAATTTTCAGAATGTAACTCAGTGCACCCCAACACAAACCCAACCAAAAAAGCAATCGAGAGATGTAAAACTAAATTCTTTTGCTAAAGAGTCCCCAATCCACAAGCAGGCTACTTAATTCACCAATGCAAGACTCACCACCCTGAACTTAGTCTCCAAGCGGAACAACGCATACACTACGATCTCACGCCATGGAGAAACATCAACCCAACAGTGCTGCTAGACATCCACAAACTAGGTAACAAGCATACAAACCCATGGAAACTTTTAGCTGCGATAAACCAAATACTCGATGGTAAGTACCTGCTCTACACGAAGATATACACAGACGGATCTAAACAGACGGACAACAATAGGACAACCCCAGCCATAGTCCTTCCTAAACACCGACAAACCATTACAGCGCGACTACCAGACAGCAGCTCCGTATATACAGCAGCATTTTGGGCCATATTACGTGCACTAAAATGGATATAAGGACAACAAAGTCAACTATACCTAATCATCACGGACTCCCTTATCGCAGCCAAAGCTCTCCTAACTAGCAAATCCATCAGCAGACCAAACAGAAGAAACCTTGGCCACTCTCCGCCACCATGCAACTGAAGGAAAAACTATACACTTTTTCTGTGTGCCCTCACACATCTACTTACGAGGCAACGATGCAGCACACCAGGCAGACAAACAAGGCATACAAATGGAGAAAATCGAAAACTTTAGTCACAGCAACACGGAAATTTATAGTTAGATAAAACAACAAATCAATAACAAACGGCAAACGACATGGGACAACTCACCCCAGGGCAGACACCTCCATGCAATGCGTCCCAACGTCTCCAGACAAATTGCTACATCAAAAAGACTCACCCAAGCCGAGGTAAAGAGCATTAACAGAATTTGCACGGGAAAAACACATCTCCAAACCAGCTTCGGAAAACTATTGAAAGATAAGGCCCAGAAACAAACCACCCTTATATACTGCCAAACACCGGAAACACTCAGCGATATCCTAAACGACTGCAGCCACTACCAGCGAAAACATGCAAACATACTTACAACGCATCGGATAGCCAACAATACACCCGGACTACCTCAACGACAAATGGAACCCAAACCTGGAACTCACGCATCTTCAACTCATTGAATACCTGCGAGAAATACACAAGTTCAAGGATATATAATAACAACCCTCTAACAACCACCAACGCATGTTTAACCACATATAAACCCCTCAGCAAGTAACATCCTACCAACATGCTCTCCACACTAATAACCATATATAAACCACCTGCAAACTAATAACCACGCTCACCCTCTCTTAGCACTAACTATCCCCTACTAAACAAAAAGAACAAAAATAAATTAACAGCAATAACAAAAAAATACATTGTAACAAAACTAACAGGGCTTACCAACGCATAATACCGCAAAAACAACTAGACATAGACGCCCATCGTCAGGACCGCAAATAAGTGGACAAAACCCAAAGGCAGGAACTGAAAGTGCCAAAACTACGAAACTACGAAACTCCATCATCAAAAAATTGAAGTATCCACAAAAGGAAACACGCGATCAAAATCACTGTTCATTAACAATGGACAAGTGAAAAAAGACATACTTTCAATGGTCAACCAAAAAGGCAAAGGGTTAAGTAGGTTAGCACTAACTAATTCCCCTTTGTTAAACCCATGCCCCAATCAAGGTACAGCACAGGCGGCACTGCCACCTTTCCCAAATGACCCTCCGGACAACGAGGCCCTTTCCGATGAACAGTTCAAGCAAGAGATAGTTCAGGCGGCACTGCCTACTGCCCCATAAGACCCCCCTCCCGGACAACGCAGCCCGTCTCGATGAAATGTGTACCCCCCACAAGCACGGAACACCGCAGGCCGCTTACACCGCTGTTCCACAAGTCCCTCCGGACAACGACGCCCTTTTCTATGAAAAGGGCACCCCTACAAGTAAGAGACACCTCAGGCGGCATAAAACGCTGTCCCACAAGACCCTCAGGAAAACGACGCTCTTTTCGATGAAAAGGGCACCCACCCCCCACAAGTAAGGGACACTCCAAGCGGTATAAACAGCTGTCCCACAAGACCCTCCCAGCAACGCAGGCATTTGCGATGGAAATGGCACCCACCCCCACAAATCAAGGGTTGGCCCAGGCGGCTCTTCCTACCATCCTACTAAATCCACCGGACAACGCTTTTCAAGTTGATGAGGAGGAACCTTACTATACACATTGTAACTCGATGAGGAGGGCCCCCACTATACACATTGTGATCTCTTTAAGACCGTACTGAGAACTCATCAGGACTACAACCTACGGCCATTAAAAGGATTGACTAGTTTAAGCTTTACTAACTCTTAACACATTTACCAAATTAAGGTCACCAAAACGCAGGGCACCTGAAGCCCACCTGATCTGACGTACCTTTCGAACCGCAACAGTATGCACAGTACGCAAAAGTCAAAACACCAAAAAAGCTAAGAAAATTCACAACTCAGGCCCATCTGACACGTATGTGGCTCACGCATGTTGGCATCTGGTAGGAACTCCCACCCCCAATAGGCAACGGGATTTATCAGATAAATATAAATCATAACTTGCTGATGGTGTATTTTGGAGCTGGGGCCCTGCGTAAGAGGAGGGGAAGGTAAACAACGACCAGAAGGAGACGGATACCAGCGACCAAGGGTGCACGGCCAGGAACCACACACCCACATTAAAAAGATTATTCAATAGCCAACACCAGTTGGAAGGCCCCGGGGCAACATCGGACCTCAACAGATCACCACTCCCATGGGCTACAGGCAGCAGGGGCGGGGTTTTTGGGTGAATTGGTTTGGCGGCGTTCTGTTCTGTTCACACTGCTACTGATAATCAAGGGTCTTAAGGTCTAGCGACAAGGCCCAGCACGAGGGCCAAGCACCTCCCTGTGGATCCGGGCTGAGGACCAACCAGGGGAGGTTATTGGAGACCCCCACCTATATGGAGGGGGCCTCTGGTCCCTATATGGAGTATAACAGTCACCAAACATCCCTTGCACATGCGATTATAATTCTGATTACGGGATTTATATGGTACTTGTCTATGGCAAGTCCGAACAATTAAGTTTGAGAGTGTTAGTGTTCCGTTTGTAATGACACGATATGCTATATTTTAGCCAAAGTCAAGGTTCAATCGCATTTTCTTGCACACGATTGATAACGTGTCTATTTACTAAATGACTCCAGTTTTGATAAATAAGGAATAACTATTGATATTCAAACTTATCAGTTATGCTTTCATCTTAATATTTGTACTTATCCCGGATTAGCCAACAACCATGGCCTTACCTGACTCAGGCTTTTTGTAGCTGGCCTAGTCTAAAGATTGTTTTGAGGCAGGTCGCTGTCTTTAGGTGAATTAGCTTTAATTGTATATAATAGAACTCGTGAGATTTTATTGACCGGCTTGTTATGAAATTAAGGATATTAGCACCCAATGATTAACCACCAGAATCGATAAACTGAAATTGCAACACCCACACTTAGTATTAGTTAATGAGTCGTCTAGCTTTCATTATATATTGATATGGTTCACGAAACGAGCTTGCTATCTTATTTAAAAATGAAAAGGACACTTCCAGAGGTGGCTAGCTCTAATAAACACGTTTAACAGAAGAAATATCAAAACAAAATTAATACAGCAGTTTTGTTGGTTGTTTTAATTCTCTCTCTAACCAAGCTATACCATGGCTTATTCCTGTGCATGCGACGTTACTCCGCTAAATAATCCACTTTAATTGGTGTTGATTGTAATCATTACATAACATCATGCTTTTAAATGTATTAACATAATGTATCAGACACAAGAATATTAAGAAATTGATTATTATGTTATGCATGCGTAATTTAACAATTGAATATATTTTTTTCCGTTTGGAGTAATGCATAATCAGGTAGTAAAGTATTGAGCTATGTAATTAAAATTTAAAAAAAAAAACATGAATAAACGAAACGAACCAAATTAACCAATTGTGAAATCCACTCTAATCTGATAAAAAAAAATCCACTTCACATCTCTGTTGTGTTTACCCTTGATCCTAACTTAAGTGTAGCACTGTATTAGTTTGTGGATGCCTCGCCCTGTTAATCATCCCAGCAGAACTGTTTTAAGAAGTTTGAAGGCCAGAGGCGCAAACTCTAACCATACAAGTAACCTGAATTTCGCCTCAGTCTCTCGGTCTCAGATACAGTGTATCGCATTTCCATGTGCATGCGTGTCATTTTGTTAAATTTATTAATATAGTACTAAACTGCTAGCACAATCTACACCAACATTTTGCTTTTGGGGCGCCGCGAGGCCATAGGCACGTGCTTCGCGTGTCTATGCCTTAAAAACGGCACTGCATCCTAGGGTAGGTACCGAAAAACATAGTGTACTTAACACCCACTTGAATGTACTTGAGTCCATCGTACAATGTGTGGGTGCCAAATCATTCAGCACAGCTGGTGAAAAGTTTATTTGGCATGCGGAAGTGTACCCTGGTAGAGTAACCATGTTAATATAACGTCCTTTTGACGTCAATACAGCTAATTTACGTATATGGTCACACTATTTCGTTGTGACTGAGTTAATGATATAACTGATTTGACCAGCTCTCGCCGTGTGCTTCCCAAGGTCTCTTATACAAGTTAAGTATTTTACGATCTCAGCTACAGTACACGCTTTGTGTGTTACCGATTACCCACTCAGTCCGGTAGACGTACATCGAGGGGCTGGGGATTAAGTACCCACCAGGATTAGTCCACTCAGTACTTATTATAATGGTAGCCGCTCGGTCTATTGTAGTCCGTCACCGATTTCATTGCAGTCGCGGCGGGTTTATAACTCCCAACGCTGATTCTAGGGTATTCTCTGTGCAAGTCGACTGACTAAACAAACCGATAGGAGAAACCCCGACTGCATAAACCCGACCATGACACATGTCAAATTTCATACCTTTACCTGTAAAAACTATACAGTGGTTGTTATATTTATCTGTAGTCTAGCTAGCGATACCTAAACGACGAACGCGTAATGTTAAAAATGGGGTTTTAAATTTCGTCATTATCTGCCTACTCAACCGTATCGAACATCGGAATAAAAGATTTCACTTCATTTTCATTTATATACTGCTCTGGGTCAAGTCGTAACTTCGATATTCTTTCTCAAATTATATTTCATAAAAGCGTTATGTGTGCTGGTTAAAATTTTTAATAGTTTCCCTTTTATTTCCATACTATTTCCAAGGCCCACATTGAAGAAATTAATGAAATTAGTAATACATGTAAAACTATAAAGAAAGAACAACCGAACGCAGTAATATTTATATCGGACATGTACAATCAAGTACACTGGAACATTATTTCCTGCATGTTCTATTCTTTCTAAAGTTTATTCTACGAGAATAACATGACATGGGATATTAAAATGAAAGAGATGCACTAGCTATGCTACAAAAAATGTTTTCTGCACCTTTATCCCTAAAGTTTGAAAACAAAAGTGTTTGTGGCACAGTACGACATCTTGTTCAGGAGGATGGGAGTCACATAATTTTGTGTCATGTATTGGCTGTTACAAGCATATCATCAACAAAGTGACTTCGGAGGAATACCAAATATCCTCACTTTTTTGTGAAATCTACATGCGTCACCTACTGGCTTAAATACGTGTCTTTTTTTGCAGTCAGCCGCTACCGCCTGTTACTATAGCGTCCTGCATGCAGTCAGCATCAGTCGTGACAGTTCGCACATGTACAAGCTACTATTCAATTTGCATTATCGTTTGAAAGCAAATGTCACAAAAGCATACACTTCAAAAATACAAAATAATTGTAAAAAAAAAAATAAATAAACAAATTTGACTGAAAAAACGTGAAAAATAAGACAATACCTAACAATAGCAACATAGTAATAACTATCTGTGCTTTAGTGTCATTTGACGTGGTGTTGCCATTTAGGGCGATCTACAGAGAGCAGTATTGACAGATACACGTCATATATATCAATAATGACCTGCAAGTCCCGTAATGCTATAATACCGTACAAGGTAGACAACTGGGTGGAGGGTTTGGGGTAAGACGTATGAACAAGAAGAAATTCCACAGATTTCACCAACACAATAAATGTACACGGACGGATCAGGTCGTGTTTGTGTGTGTGTATGTGTGTGTGTATGTGTGTGCGTGTGTACGAGGTTGGGGATTTACGAAAACTCAAAAGGGCCCTGACTTTCCTCGAAAGGGTAACAAAGCAGAAGTTTATATGTCTGTGTAATCAAAGTATTCATAATACCCAATAAACATGCTCAAGAATAAAACGAAACCTTTTAAATCCCAGGGGTGGTCCAGAAACATTGCATACTTTCCCCTCACGGAATGTACAAAACTGGAGGTAACTTTTTAATTATACATCAAAATAAAGTCGTATCTATCATAGATACCTATTTCACAAATAAACTGGCGTAAAAGTCATGATGATATTTTGGCTGTACTGGAGAAATAGACAACTGTAGCAACAGGAAAAAAACTTCACATTTGCATATACTAATTGACTTCAACATTTTTATCATCATTTGTTATTGCTTTTAAATGTACTAGTCCAATATTTGTTATTGGATATCGTCGAGGCATACGTGGGTTCCGAAAGCTTTAGTGTCATTTGAGTAAATATCAGCATAACTTCAGTAAGTTCACATTCTTCGCCTAATTACCGATCCCTTTTAAAATATGCAGTTGTATTCATATTCCTTTGGGAAAAAGTGTTTTATTGGTATTTACGGCAACTTTCTAAACATGGCAATTGTGTCAAATGTAACAGATTTGTAACTAAACTGTTAAACAATATTTGTGTGACATTCGGATAGTGTTTGCAATATTTGTCAAGTGGACTGAAAGAATATACTGTGCCAGATAAATACAATCTGCTTAGCTGAAAAAAATACAAGTCCATCCCCTACCGAAAATAGTTAAGTGGCTAAACTTTTTTTTCACTTTGCTCGTCCGTTTGGTAATGCTTCCTGTAAACTTGTCATATGACCAAACCAGCAATCCTTTGTATATTTATCGAGCTGGTCGTTATGGATTGCGGCACCATGTGCTACGTACATCCAGCAAAAAATGTATCCCGATTAGGTAACACACACTGAAATATAACAAGATTTAATAGTTCTGATTCAAATATAAGCACGAGAGAGAGAGAGAGAGAGAGAGAGAGAGAGAGAGAGAGAGAGAGAGAGAGAGAGAGAGAGAGAGAGAGAGAGAGAGAGAGAGAGAGAGAGAGATCCCAATTAGGTAACACACACTGAAATATAACAAGATTTAATAGTTCTGATTCAAATATAAGCACGAGAGAGAGAGAGAGAGAGAGAGAGAGAGAGAGAGAGAGAGAGAGAGAGAGAGAGAGAGAGAGAGATTTTGAATCATAACTTTAAATCGACGTCATCGTTAAGTTAACATCGATAACACCGGCATTGATAATTAGAGAGTATGTACGTTTTAACAGGTGTTAAATTTATCTTCACGTTGGAAATATCCTACTGATAAAATTTATTCCACTCTTTATTCAAAATAAGTAAATAGGTCAATTGTTCTGCAGTAATGCATGTTGTAGTAAACAAGATTTTTTAAATAATAAATTGCGTTATTAACATGCTAGTATTGTGATTTTCTTATTTGATTATTGAATGTTGTCGAATTAGGTCATAATTAACATGTACTAAATTAATGTTTCAAAAATATAATAGACGGAACGTCGAATGAGCGAGCATTACTACAATAACATTCGCGACGACCTTAAAATTAATATATAGGAACATAATCGGGATTTACAACCTTTGAAGCAAGTACTGCATATACCTACTTCACAACTAAATTTGCATAATAGTTGTCATTTCAGTTAAACTGGAAACGACGAAGATATGATGTGCATGTATGCAGTGGAGAAACCAGCTGCTTTTGCAGTAATGGTCTTGTAATTGAAAGAATGACATATGCAAATATTTTCATTTGCATTAACTGAAGATAATATATACAACTTTATCTCCTACTGAAAATATTTAAATGATTAAACTTTTATTCCTCTAATATGTAATATTACACGTAAACTCATCAGACGACCCAGCCAGCAAACTTAAATGTTTATTATACTGTTGATTCTAAAATGCAGCATTGCGTGCTTCGTATACCCAGCCAAAAAGAGTAGGTCAAAGATGTACATGTGATTAAGAATTTTTAATGTAGATTTTAAAAATGTTTCAGTCAGATCGCTACGATATCTACAGTGTGACAATTTATAGTGATGTATAGCACTTAGGCATCATGCGGCAGACATATAGCAACATGTTCTACCCAGTCACATTATCTTGACACCAGGCCGACCAGTCCTAACACTAACCTCTTAATGCAGAGCGCCGAGCGATGCAGCTGCTTGTACCACTCGTAAACATAACTTTACACAAGCTGGAAACGCACAGGGCTGCCAATGTGCTAATGGAAAACTTGCATTGTTCTTGCATAAATTTGAAATCCAATATTACATAAATGACAGGCACAAAAGTTAATGTCTCAAGTGGTGTTCAGTTTCACGATGAGATTAAAATCTTGGAAGACAAGAGATTACAAAAGATTTGTAGAAAGAGGCACTATGGAGCTTCCAGTGTTTTGGAATAACAGAGACTTTGCTATCAACTTTTTCAACCTTAGTTTTGAACGATTTATTTTGTTCCTTCCCAATTTCGATTAGTTAATATCAGAATTGGCCGTTTCCCGTATCATGTTATTTACTACAGAGACCAGGTTAATCTTTAATATGCATACATGCATACATACTTGTTTGATGACATTGAAGCACAAATATTGATTTCTTGGCAAGATTATTCATTTCATTTCCATTATATCAACGTGAATAAAAGTCTGTCAGATTGATACAGATATTCTATTTGAAGCTTGGGGCTTATTTGTATGGGTTATTTTACATGGTTTTTGACACGTTTTGTGGCTAATAAACAAGATGATTTGACAAAATGCAAACAACCCTTTTGACGATCTTTTTGTTTATATAATGCTAGAATTTTCTTCTTTTCGTTACAGTACAAACTCTTGTAGAAGTGGATCGGAATGCCTAACTTTTCACAGAAACACGAGCAATGCTCGTGTCGTTTAATGCTCATGCGTTTTAAATGTATCTTAAGCAGTGAAAACTCTTACAATATTCTGGCCAGTAAACATTCATTTTTTCTGCTTCTATTGGAATGAATTTCTTTGTTCCTAGTTTTTTAATTGGATATTTGAAATTGGTATCATCACATCATATTAGCAATATATATATATATATATATATATATATATATATATATATATATATATATATATATATATATATATATATATATATATATATATATATATATATATAACCAGTTTAACATCATTGACATAACTTCATATTCATACAATCTATGCATGTGCCAAACACATTCAAATGTTTAAATTATGTCTGTTAAAACATACACATAAAAGTATGCATTCAAACGTCGGTGTGATTTAAAATAAATGTCAAACATTTGGTACACTGCTCATTTGTTTGTGAGAAAACCGGACTGTAACTTACATATAAACTTTTTTCGTTACAAAATAAAGAAATGTTTAAAAATAATTATTTCAAAGATCTCTTCCATGCAACTAAGAAGAGATAATGGGCGATAATTCGATGGCAATTATTTATCTTCATTCTTAAAAATAGTTATACATTTTGCAGTATTCCATAAGGCAGGAAAGCTTCTCTCTTGTTAAGATCTTTTAAAGGAAAGTACAAAGGGTTTGATTATAGAAGTGATGGGTCCCCCGAGCAGTAAATGACTGATAAGATCTGGCCCTGCCGCCTGGTTAAGAGACAGTGTCTTGATGACGTCATACGGCTCTTGTTCTCTAATTTATTCATGGGCAAAGGTTCATCAGTGTGATTCAAGTTTGGAGGTAAGACAATGTCCCTATCTGCAATTGAATAGACTAAAGCAAGAAAACCATTCAGAAGGTTTGCTTTTTAGATATCCTTAAAAATCGATTTACTTGAACCTTTTTCTTATTTGACAAACAGGGGAGGAACCGAATTGAAATTTATTCTTTTAATAAAATATTTAGTATTAATTCGAATTTGAAGAAGTAAAACTCAAAGTTTCAATCTCCCTAACAAATCTTTTCCTTGGCTTTCTTTGTAATATTGTTCATTTTATTTCTTACTTTCCATTAAATCTGACATATAGAGGAAATGTTCGTCGCTGATACACATTCTTAGCTCTAACTCCTTTTAACTGACGCTTCGTAACATGCTCTCCTCTTAACAAGATTGATAGCGGTAATGCGCTCGCGCGAATGTGTGTGTGTGTGTGTCTGTGTGTTTGTGTGATTTGGATTTGCTGTGTGTTTGTGTGATTTGGATTTGCTATGTAAGCTAATGTCATGTCCCATAAGTTTGATATGAAATAAATAATTGCTCGATTTCAGCTTGAAAAGGTACCCGAATGCGTACGAGAAGATAAGCAAAATCGTACGAGTATAATGTTGTTTAAGCTGACAAAAATCTATTTCAAAAAAGGTAATGCTATCTCAACTCATTGTGGAACAATACAAACTTATTCCACTTGCCGTCTTCAAAAATCATTATCAACGATAGCTTTAAAATCATTTGTATGCGGAAATGCAATCTGATATTACAACCTTGTACACATAAATAGCATGTTGACGTCAGTACAGCCTTTGTTTGGTAAAATGTTTTGATTTACGCTTTGTAAATGAGTCAAATACTTCCTATATATAGAATCCCAGTATTACGATTTAAAAAACATTCAGTCAAGCAACAAAAGATTCTAATAAACTAATATGCAAAATAATTACTTCTTTTTAGTTTAAATTATCTGGTAAAATGACGAGAGTTTTCTTAAAACGAAAGTGCACAGATGTCATTTCACAAAAAATGTTCAAACTGCATTGAGAGGAATCCGAAAACAACAAACTGCATTGAGAGGAATCCGAAAACAAGAGAAGTTCAGGTCAGTACGTTCACCAATGTTTTTGGGCGGAAATTTAAAAATCGAAGATAAACTATTACACATATAAAATTACCGTTGAGATTCTATTATTAAAACAATTTACATATAATTGCATCTATTACTTTAGCTATTATAGATTATGATACGGTTGGGGGGTTTCTTTGGGGGAAGGCGTAATGATCATTCTATTCTTTGTAAATTGCTTGTTTTACTTATTTATTTTACGTTGTTTTCTTCTAAATTATTTATGATGGTAAATAGAAACTAATCTCAAGGAATTTCAACACATCCTTTGAGCAATTGCATAATCAAATTTATGATAATAATATAATAATAAAAACGTCGATGCTTTTTTAAATTGCGGGTGATTTTTCAGCCAGCAATATAGCCAGCAATAAAGATTAGACAGACTTTATGAAGAGAGTATGCGATCAATTAAACGCTGACGAAAAGAGTATGTGACCAGCAAAGTAATGGCGCAGAGATTATTTGACCAATAAAATGATGACCAAGAGAATATGTGACCACTAAATTGCTGAGGAAGAGAGTCTGTGATCAAAACAAAGGCAGAGGAATAAAGTGTATAACCAATAAAATGCAGAGGAAAAGACTGTTACCAGTAAACGCATCTGTGACAAGAGTGTTCTACCAGTAAACGGCTCGGTAAAGAGACTGCGTGACCGATAAAATACTGAGGAAGAGAGTATATGACCAAAAGAAGACGATAAAAAGAGTGCGTGACCGATAAAGTGCAGAAGAAGGGTGTCTTTGACCAATAAAATGCAGAGAAAGAGAGTATGTGACCAATAAAATGCAGAAAAGTGTATTTTACCCTCCAACGGGTCTGTGAAGAGCGCATGTAACCAAGAGTGTATATGACCAATAAAAGTTCGTCGAAGAGAGTGTATGACAAGTAACATGCTATGGAAAAGAGCATCTGAGCAATGAAATGCCGAGAAAGACAGTATGTGACCAATAAAATGCCGAGAAAGACAGTATGTGACCAATAAAATGCCGAGAAAGAGAGCATGTGACCAATAAAATGCCCAGAAAGACAGTATGTTACCAAAAAAAGGTGAGGAAGAGAGGATATGATGAGGAGATTGCTTCAGTTGCGATTCTTTTGGTTGAATTCATATTACATCAAAGTGTTATGTATATTAAATGTATTTTGTTACTTATCTTTTAATGCAATATAATCTACGGTTAATTATTTTAGTATTTGACCGTGTCCAATATCAAATTCATTGTGTTTCTGGCCAGTAATATTTCTTATTTCTTTTATAAATGTAGATAATACATTCTAAAACTATTTGCATTAAATATTAGGCTGAATATCAATAAAAAAGGAAAAAAAAATTGAGTCTGGGTCAAGGTTCTTGGAATTCCCCATAACAATATCCAGTCTACATGATGTTTACCATATTCTATATTATATTTTTAGTGTCATAATCTTCTAGAATGGAAGTTTCCATTAAAAATAGTTTAATAGGAAATGCTAATTTTGAACCATGTCAAGTAGAAGGTTTCATAATCTTGTTTATCTAGAAATTACTCATTTTCGCTGTAAAATCTTGAAGCAGAATCATCTGTTGTGTTCGGTATTTAATTTGGGCTGGAATTTATTTCTTCAGATTATGTATTCACTGGAAATACAAATGCTCTTTGAAGGAGATATTAATTTGAAATTATAGTAAATTCCAACGTTGATGTCTTCGATTATATTACTACGATTCATCAAAAGGCTTAGTACATCATCACACTTCAGACCATCGTTACATTAGTACACATCAAGACCTTCAGAGCTGGGTTTTTTTTCAACACCACTGGAATTTAGTTAGAACTTTATTCATTAGCATTAGCATTAGTTCTTTTAAATTTTCACTCTAATTCTAGGGAACTAAATTATTTTGTTGCATGTTACACAACTGTTGGTTTTCGCTCTTTTCTATTAATTTATTTAAGACCATAAATATGTATCAATAGTGTATTATTTCAGAGACAGTCACTTTCAAATTATTCTTATTTCAGACTTCTTGCCTACTTTTAATATTAGAACTTACAAAACTTAAGATAGCTTTGTACATTAATTCTAGTACAATTATTGCAATCACAATTATAAAGATAGTTTGTACATTAATTTTAGTACAATTACTACTGCAATCACAATTATAAAGATAGCTTTGTACATTAATTCTAGTACAATTACTGCAATCACAATTATAAAGATAGCTTTGTACATTAATTTTAGTACAATTACTACTGCAATCACATTTGTAGACTTATAGACTACTATAGTTATAGTATTCTTAAATCTGTACATGTCAACAGTACAGTTAAGTGATCTAGGCGAATGTATTAAGTGAAATTTGATCTCGAAATTTAATTTGATTTATGCCACCAGAAGTATATCAGCTGCTAAAAAAGATCAAGTTTATTACTAGATTTAAAATTACAAGAATAGTCATCATCAAAAATACAAAATAACCTTTCCTATAATATTATTAATTGTTTTCTTCCCCTCCTTCTCCCCCTTCCCCTCCCTCCAGGCATTGTGATTTTTTAAGCTGTAAATATGGATAGCTTTCCTACCCGGTAAATAACCATGCATCAATAAACAACGAACTCACCAATCACATACAAGCTAGTGTACGTGTACGTAATCAAGACCTGTTTGGCTATCTACCCCAAAGAGATGAATGAAATTGTAGTATAAAATAACAAATTGATGGCTATAAATACTCAGAGACATTTGCTCCTCAATTCCGTGAAATATGCTCAAAACTGCGACCAACCTAAGCAGGCCATAATTTGTTCCAGCCGTTTCAAGATCTGTATGGGTCGCAAATTTGCATATATTCTGGATAGTGACTGCAAACATAAAACACGAATTTCCTTCCGGATTGTGGTCTGAGATGACTCACTAGAATACACCGTCGGCTTAGATTACAAGGGAAACTTGTGCAATACAAATAAAAACATTTCAATACAATTTATTTTTAGCTTTGTCATGACTTACTCGGGTCTATGCTGTCACAATACTCGATTTTTATTGGACCGATATCATTTATTAGTTGAAGCCTTATTTATTTTAGAAACTTTGTCAAATGCAATTACAAATATAATATTTGGAAATTTAGTAGAAAGCATGAGGTCATGAGTGCACTGTCTCCCCAATAAAACAATAAAATAAAAATATTAAATCCTAATTCTGAATTCTGGTACATGTATAAATAGTTACAAAGAAAATCACTAATATATATATATATATATATATATATATATATATATATATATATATATATATATATATATATATATATATATATATATATATATATATATATAAAAGTGAAAGAGAAAAAATGTACAAATATAATCCACACATGACATAAAGCGGAGTGTTATCCATTGTTTCTACAGGATAATGCTTGATACTACGAGTGATAAATAATATTTGATTTAACTAATAATGTTATACAGGTTGTGGAGGTTTTAATAATTCGTACTCTGCCATCTACCATCACGACTACGCCCATATCACCAATAAGTCATATATCATCACGACTAAGCCCACATCACTAAACGTGATGGGACAAATTGATAGTATATTCGCTCGTGCGTATCAGACACATTCACCTGTCGACCAAGTAATTAATTCTCGTTTGACTTAACGGTATGTCCAGATTCCTACGACAGAAATCAAGGTGTATAAAATTAATTATAGAGACTTACAAATATATACCAAACAGTAAAGTGCTATCCCTGGATTCTACAGGAGAATGCTTAATAATGCTAGGCAGAATTAGTATTTAATGCAAATAATATTAACATTATGGTTAGAAAACTTGTATACAAATAGTTGTTTTCAAAAATGCATTTGTTCCACGATAAATAATCAAGAATATAATAAACAAAGATGATACAAAAAAGCTGTTATTTGTAGGAACTATTAACATATTTTACCTATCTTTTTATTTATTTCATTTGTATTCTCTGATTGATCTTTGCCCATTATTGAGGGTATGAGTCTCGGTCAGCCTAATATTTATTTTGGAGAAGAACATATGACATAATTGATTGTTGTCTATGATTGTGGATTATATGAGAAGATTAGTTATTTGCAGGTAAACATGTTTACTTCGTTCTGTGTTCAGGATATTGATATTCCACTGCGATAATAGGGTCTACTTGATGTTTTATATTTTCTTTACTAAACATATAGCAAGGAACCTGACGAAGATTACTGTCTGAACAATAGGTGAGAAACTATTTTTACTGTCTGAAAAATAGATAATATTTTATTGACTCTTTGTACTGTCTGAATAATAGATATTTTATTAACTATTTGTACTGTCTGAACAACAGATAATATTTGATTAGCTAGCTGTACTGTCTGAACAATAGACCGATTAGCTACAGCGTGCTTCGACCTCTATGTACATAGCAATCTATCCACTCGATCAACAAATGTCATTGACCTCCAATTTATAGAATACTATTGTTCAGTTGCTCGATTAAATCTTATTCAATTCGATCATGGAGCTCATCAACAGTCGAAAATATAGAAATATTCTTTGGGCAATTCCAAAGCCTGCCTCAGTCGAGAAAAGAATCATTTCTAATGGTTATTAAATATACTAGGCTATGAACAAAATTAGGCGTTTCATTTACGATTTAAATTCGAATCATGCATCTAACAGTAAATTGGGACGGCAAAACACTTACTTCTAGAATATTCTAGTCTATGATATCACTTCTTATATGCTCCCCTTTTTTCTCTACCAATTGAAATTAAATAATTTGACAACCCTTTGTGAAGAAAAACAGAATAATAAAATACAATATTATTTTCTGTGTAATATTTAATTAGATGTTACAACTATAAAGTCTTAAACTAAGAAACCAGTAAGTGTAGTCAAATTACAAATAATTTAATTCTTTAGAATGTAAGGTGAGAATTTAAAATACTTGCTGTAATGTGAATTAAATCCAAACTTGAACTAAACGTTATATCACAAGACCAAAAGTATAAAATATTCTGAATGATTTCCAGTGTTGTCCCGCATGTATTAAAATCTTGAAGGTGCTGATGTGCTTATAACCTGAAATACTGTCGATGTGCTAGCAGTCCTGACCTAACGCAAAATGTCCATGAATGACTTCACAATAATTCCAAAATGGTGATTTTGTCCGAAAATACTACTGATGATTTTGTAGCTCCAGTGAATAATTTCCTCTCCTTTATCTTCTCCAGCTGAGCACAACTAAAATTGAGTCATCTAAAGAATTTCTCTTACTTTTTCCTTATTTAAACAACTTAGACACAATAACAGAACCTGGATGAAGGCAAATTTTCCCCATCCAATTTTTTTTTCAAAACATTCAAAAGATGTATAAAATATCGAATGAGAGATGTATAAAATATAGGATGAGAGATGTATAAAATATCGAATGAGAGATGTATACAATATAGGATGAGATATGTAAAAAAAAATTGAATGAGAAATGTATAAAATATCGAATGATAAATGTATAAAATATCGAATGAGAAATATATAAAATATAGAACGACAGATGTATTAAATATTAAATGCACGATTAATTGCTGCCACTAAAGAAAATACCTTTAATTCTTTACATTTTGCATAATATTTTCCCCACGATATTGTTAGGCAATGCCACTTGTTCTATCTTTGTCACGATATTTTATAAGAAGTGTTTCACTAACAACAATTACTCAGTTTGCAACAAGATAACCGAGTTCGATTTCAGGATTTATAACAGAACACTGTTGATGGTAATACAAATACAATGTTTATTGATGTATGACTTGAATGAGAAAGAATTATGATTAAAACGAGCGTTTATAAGATCCAAATATTGGACAAATTAACATAATGCGCACGAACCTAAAAATGCAACACACACACACACACACACACACACACACACACACACACACACACACACACACACACACACACACACATACATACATACATACATACATACATACATACATACATACATACATACATACATATATATATATATATATATATATATATATATATATATATATATATATATATATATATATATATATATATATATATATATATATATATATATATATATATATAAATGACCGGAAACAGTACAAGGACAAGAGTGAATGATTCCCAATAATTTAATACGTTGAAATGAATGACATGTTTTACTCAATAGTAAAAATGATGTATTTACTAAATAGTGAATACTGACATATTTTACTCAAATAATAAAATGATGAATTGATTAGGCAGATATTATGCAAAAATATCTTTAAACGCCCAAAACACTGGGTACAATAAAACCCCCAAATTAGAAACGGCCAAAAGATTACATACAGCGAGTAACACAAAACTCTCAGGTCAATACCACACGTGGCTAACTTTTTACACCGGTCAATAAAATACTAATTAGGATAGGTAGTCACCGAATGCCATTCGATTCCTTGGTCAATCAAGCGATCAGTGCCCACCAATCTGGTCAGCATTGCCCGATCACATACTACTCGACCAGCAACACTCAGCTCTACGGCTGCTGTGGTTAATTTCTTTGGTTAACTCTATAGCTGGTATCGCGACGACTTTGATTACCTTGGATCGCTCTGGTCAGCTGTACAGCAGAAGATGTACAAGTCCCTAAGTATACAGCTTACTGACCAGACTTTCCGTAATGTGAAGATATCACTTTACGATGAGGCATTTATATGCAAATGATGCAGCCGTGCTAGATGTCAATCGGTTTTTCCCATCGAGAGCACTTCGCACGCGCGGCGGCGATGAATCGAACACAATATTGTACACTATACATAAATCACCCTTGGGAAACCGCACACCCTAATCTAAATAAAAAACGTAGAGTCACGTCTCACTTGCCAAAATATCAAGGCCCAGTCTGATAAATAAAGTGTGTATAGTTTTGAATAGAGAACAGTAGAGATCAATTAGGCAAGATTTGTTTCAAGTGTTTGAGTGGTTGGTTCAAAAATTTCAAAATGGCACTGACTTTCTACGAAAGGATACCAAGTCAAACGTCTTTGTGTTTATTTACTTATATAACCAATAAACTTTACAAGAAAAAAAACGTTGGTCATATTTTACATGATAATTTACTACAGATATGTACGTACATTTTTTATTTAGATGGGATAATTGACTACAGATATGTACGTACATTCTTTATTTAGCTGGGATCCTTGCCTCTGAACTGGCAACAAGGGTAAGTTTAGTAAAATGGCTTATATAAATAAAAAATAAAATTTAAAAAAAAGAACGTCTTGTGATGTTGTCACCTATATGTGCATTTTAATTACAAATATGAATATTTATCTTATGAGTATGTGTGTTTATCTTGTTTTGTTGTACGTCGCATGAAGTACTGCTCTACAGCTTAGAAGGGCTCTACTACGAACAATTTAAAAAATATTTACTTTGCTTACATTTTCTAGTTTTGATTCGGCAGTTTTAACATGCAGTTTTCCCATGCACTTTCGACATGGCGTTTATGCATGCAATTTTTACATGCATTTTTTAATGCTGATTTTACATGCACCTTTACATGCAGTTTTTATATGCAATTTTAATATGCATTTTTTTCCATGCATGCATTTTTTATACGCAGGTTTTACATGTAGTGTTAGAGCCCTGGAAAAACAAGTACTTTATTGTGTAATGGGATCATTGGTGGCATCTCAAAGTGCACAGTTACAGATTGAAATTTTACATTTAGAATCTCTCTCTCACTCACATACACACACACTATTTCTCAAAATAAAAGGACTAGCAGTCTCCATGTTTCTTAATATGATACACACACACACACACACACACACACACACACACACACACATCCACCAAGTTCACCCGTAGCACAAGCTTAATGTCTATAAGTGATGCCGTATTGGAGGTTTATCATCAACAAAAAAGACAGATGGATACATCTACCTAGATAAACAAAGTAAATCACGTATACTGATCACATGATAACTGGAAATATTTTATACTGATCACATGATAACTGGAAATATTTTATACTGCTCACATGTTAACTGGAAATATTTTGTACTAATCACAAACGAGCTGTGACTCTTGACTCCTTTAAGGAAACAAAAAAAAATTAAATGAACTTTCTAGCAGTAAACGAAACTTGTTTTAAAATAACCATGTATGGCTCACTAGGCTAAGATTGAAATAACAGTAAAAGAAACTCGGCAGGTTAAACGTGAATGCAAGGACTGTTTTTTTTTAATTTTCAGGTGGGAGGGAGTCAGGAATATTTTAAAGCCAAAATACATCACATTTTCAGCCGTCAGATACCTTTTAAAACTCATACCTCACTCTAATTTGGGGAAATTAATATATTACATCCAAACTTGTCTTTAGGTAAAAGAGAAAAATATTTAATGATTTAATTAACAGTAAGATAAAATAAATACCACGACATTGCAGCTCGTCTCACATACAGTCTATACAGCAACAGGTATGGGTATGGCCTCATCCAGGAATACAATTTTCAATACCTCAAACATCTATCTCTTGTCATATCCAGTCAGTGCATCTCTCTCTCTCTCTCTCTCTCTCTCTCTCTCTCTCTCTCTCTCTCTCTCTCTCTCTCTCTCTCTCTCTCTCTCTCTCTCTCTATATATATATATATATATATATATATATATATATATATATATATATATATATATATATATATATATATATATATATATATATATATATATATATATATATAAATGACCGCTCCTGTGGCCTAGTGGCCACAAAGCCCACCTCGACACCGGCTGAGTCATACCAGACTTATAAGATTGGAACTTGCAGCTGCCCCACTAGGTGCTCAACTTTAAAAGGTTAGTGTTGGGACTGGTCGGCCTGGTGTCAGGATAATATGACTGGGTGTGACACGATGATTCCTGTTTGTGGCATAACACCCCATGTGCTAGACATCGCTATAAACAGCCACGATGCAGACATTGTAGTAAATTGACTGCACAATTGTTAAACCCCATATCATACACATACATGCGCGCACACACCAACACACACACATCTCTCTCTCTCTCTCTCTCTCTCTCTCTCTCTCTCTCTCTCTCTCTCTCTCTCTCTCTCTCTCTCTCTATATATATATATATATATATATATATATATATATATATATATATATATATATATATAAATATATATATATATATATATATATATATATATATATATATATATATATATATATATTTATATATATATATATATATATATATATAGATGCAATAAACTGACGACGAACAGTACGAAACTAGTAACTAACTAGCCTAAGCGCTTTCGACTCTTAATGAGTCTTTTTCAAAGGCAAATACAAAACATAGTTACGACAAACAAATAAACACAAAAACGTTGCGTTTGTAAACCTCTACATTTTTAACACATGTGAAGATAGAAATGTAGAGGTTTACAAACGCAACGTTTTTGTGTTTATTTGTTTGTCGTAACTATGTTTTGTATTTGCCTTTGAAAAAGACTCATTAAGAGTCGAAAGCGCTTAGGCTAGTTAGTTACTAGTTTCGTACTGTTCGTCGTCAGTTTATTGCATCTATTTTAATTAATCCCTGACAGACGTGATCCCTTGGTGGATCCAGTACGCTTGAGAGGGTTGTTATTCGCCATATGATTTGTATTCTTTATATATATATATATATATATATATATATATATATATATATATATATATATATATATATATATATATATATATATATATATATATATATATATATATATATATACGGTATCTTTATTCATGATAAGAATGCATATTGAATGCATATCCGTTTCTGAATTCATTAAATGCAAATGTCATTGTGATTTAAATTTGCTTCAAGTCATAGGACTCTCTAAAGCCTTTGTATACTTTGTTTGGAAAACCCCTCATCAACTTACTTTAAACCATTATCCATGTAGGTTATAATTGTATGTCTCCATTGTATATTTTGTCTTCTATTGCTTCTTTCTCCGTCTTTTTGACTAAACTAATCACATTTTTACTGGTAGACTTTCCACAAAACATATTTTTCTTCTAGGATATACGTCTTACATGTAACTATAATATTCGCACACCATCCCGTTTATTTCTAAACCCCGATCGATTTTTAAAACGAAAATCTTAGCAATTTCATTTCATTACTCAATTTATAATTTCTACCCTGAATGTCGCTATCGGGCCCTAACACTGCCAGATTATTGATGTTTCAAGAAAAAAAAGAAACTCTCGATGTAAACATGCAAATGAGCAGCCTGCACGTTTACCGAAAGTACTAACGATTACATTTCATGTAAGGGTCCCTGAGTGGCCGAGTGGTCTAAAGCGTTGTCCGTTACGTATCACTGCCATCTCACCTCTGTCTGCGTGGGTTCGAGTCTAGGATTCGGCGAAGGTGGATATGTGAGAAAGCTTGCCAGTATCTTCTCGTGGGTCGGTGGTTCTTTCCGGTGATATCCCGGTTTCTTCCTCCACCATTACTACTGGCCGCCGTGAATAGCCTATCGTGTGCTGAAAAATGGCGTTAAGCTCAACAACAACAACATTTCATGTAAACATGCAGACTGCTCATTGTCCTTTTCTGGTTTCTAGAACAGTCCGCGTCGGTAAACGCTGTGTCGTCTGCGTAAAATATATACAATGCGGCCTGATTTTCAATTTTCAAAAACAAATTGTGCGAGCAAGATGAAAGAACTGCGGTGTACATGTGTTCAAAGTGATGTAACTCCTATCTCTAACGTTTATGGAATTATTGAGATTATCAAAGCCGATGAACTGCACCGCGCCTGTTCCTTTAAAATATAAACTCACCCACGCAAATATAGCGACCATGGTACTAAATAAACTCCCGCTTGATTCATAACGGCAACAGGTTGGCGGTGGTTTGGACCACCTGGCAAGAATCAGTTTTAGAAATTATAAATTGGTGAATGACATGACTAAATTGCATGCATTTTTTTATATCTCTGACGCATTTCAATTTAAAATTGGTGGAGAGTATAAACAAATGGGAGAGAGTGCAAGTACTATAAGTAATTTTCGAATAATATTTGTATGAACTATGGACTTCTTTGACGAGTGATGCGGTACTTTATTATGTACCTTCAGCTTGACAATTCAATGCAATTGACAGCTGAAATGAAGGGTTTTTTTAGGGATTCGGGACTTTTGTTTACATTTTATTTTGGGCATACAGTATGTAAAACAAACAAAAAGGTGAATTTATTATAATTAGATTGTACTAATTTCACTGGTTTATTAGATGACTCTTAGAATCTGCAGCGTTGACCTTGTTACATTTTTAATCTTTCATTTTCCTGTTTTGTTGCTGTTGGCATATTCCAAGTTTTGAAAAGAACTAATTTGCATAAATGGGTCACTTCAGTTTAATCCGTATTGAGCAAATTAAATGTTAAGCACGCATTCCCATGAAATGTAATCGTTAGTATTTTCGGTAATTATTCCCGGGGAGTTTTACGAAACAAAATAATCAGCACAAATATTACACAATGACACAAAAGATAGGAAACGGGGAATATCATATTGTGTCTATACTTTTCGACCTAAAAGGAATGTCTTCTTCAGGGGACTGTTAAATACCGACGGACGAATCGCACGCGGCGTGGTTTGACAAAATAATTCGATGAAGCCAAATTCCCCATATCAAATCTCGTTGCCTGTTTCAGAGATACAATAGGTCGTAAACAGTATATTTCTTGTCATTTCCTTTAGTTGAGGCATTTTAAATAACTTGAATAGATATTCCTCTGTGCTGAAATGTTTTAATTCATTATTCTACACACGTCTCTCTTTGTGTGTTGGTCTCTGTGCATATATTCTATTATATCCAGAGGAAGCATTTGCTTTACCTGGAAACTTTGCTATTTTTCTGTTCTGATATCCAAGTGTGTGTGTGTGTGTGAGTGTGTGTGTGTGTGTGTGTGTGTGCGTATATATATATATATATATATATATATATATATATATATATCTTCTTTCAAGTTTGCAAGTAAAAGTTTTTTTAATGCAGAAAGATAAACAAATAATATCGCATTATGCAGGCGGAAAGAGTTATATAGAATTATGTAATTTTATAAAATAAATATACAACATGTATATATCCGTAATAGTCCTTATCACTACACGGGTAAAGTTCTTATTCATGGGATCTCTCCAAAAGTATGATTGACAGCTTTGGACCGTTGTATCTTTACCATCTATTAGCACCATTAGTAGATGAATTAAACGGATATAACTTTACGAATATTATTTAACTTCATGCTACTGAACCCTCGTCTAAATTTGTATAGGAACTAATTTTTAAACTCAACCGTACATAGTTGGAATTATCTTCCATATTCAACAGAGGAAAAAAAATCATATTCTTCAGATTTGAGGTTTAGACTATACAAGTGCATCCCTTTCTTTCACTAGGAGATGTTTATAGATAATGGAATATTTTTCATGACCGAATTAGGAATAATTGTGTCGATCTACACTTTTAATCCTCTATGTGTATGAGGTGTAAATATTTAAAATACCTAACACAGTTTGGTGCACGACGTAGAGAAAGATCGAATTCCATTTGTTTTTTACCTTCCCTGTTTACATCCTTTATGGCCCTTCTGTCCCTTCGAAATTGACAGCAACAGTAATGCATATTACTTTTAGAATTGACAGTGACAGTAATGCATATTACCTTTAGAATTCAGAGTAATATTAATGTACATTACCTTTAGAATTCATAGTAATAATAATGTATATTACTTTCAGAATTCACAGTAATAATAATGTGTATTACCTTTAGAATTCTCATTAATAATGATGTATTTTACTTTTAGAATTCACAGTAATAATAATGTATATTACCTTTAGAATTCACAGTAGCAATAATGTATATCACCTTTATAATTCACAGTAATAATAATGCATATTACTTTTAGAATTTACAGTAATAATAAAGTGTATTACCTTTAGAATTCACAGTAATAATAATGTATATTACATTTAGAATTCACAGTAATAATAATGTGCATTACCTTTAGAATTCACAGTAATAATAATGTATATTACCTTTAGAATTCACAGTAGCAATAATGTATATCACCTTTAGAATTCACAGTAATAATAATGTATATTACATTTATAATTCACAGTAATAATAATGTAAATTACCTTTAGAATTCACAGTAATAATAATGTACATTACCTTTAGAATTCAAAGTAATAATAATGTATATTACCTTTAGAATTCAAAGTTATAATAATGTATATTACATTTAGAATTCACAGTAATAATAATGTGCATTACCTTTAGAATTCAAAGTAATAATAATGTACATTACCTTTAGAATTCACAATAATAATAATGTACATTACCTTTAGAATTCATAGTAATAATAATGTATATTACCTTTAGAATTAACAGTAATAATAATGTACATTGCCTTTAGAATTCACAGTAGCAATAATGTATATCACCTTTAGAATTCACAGTAATAATAATGTACCTTACTTTTAGAATTCATAGTAATAATAATGTATATTACCTTTAGAATTAACAGTAATAATAATGTACCTTACTTTTAGAATTCAAAGTAATAATAATGTATATTACCTTTAGAATTCACAGTAATAATAATGTACATTACCTTTAGAATTCATAGTAATAATAATGTATATTACTTTTAGAATTCACAGTAACAATAATGTATATTTCTTTTAAAATTCACAGTAACAATAATGTACATTACTTTTAGAATTCACAGTTATAATAATGTATATTACCTTTAGAATTCCAGTAATAATATTGTATATTACGTTTAGAATTCACATTAATAATAATGTATGTTACTTTTATAATTCACAGTAACAATAATGTATATTACCTTTAGAATTCACAGTAATAATAATGTATAATAATTTTCGAACTTACATTAATAATGATGTGTATTTCTTTAGAAATCACATTAATTATAATGTATATTACCTTTAGAATTCACAGTAATAATAATGTATATTAATTTTAGAATTGACAATGATATACATTACTTGTTCCAGCCACAGTCAGTTTATGTCATGAAGTATCTCTCTCTCTCTCTCTCTCTCTCTCTCTCTCTCTCTCTCTCTCTCTCTCTCTCTCTCTCTCTCTCTCTCTCTCTCTCTCTCTCTCTCTCTCTCATGACTATTTTATTTTTTTCATCCAGCAATATACAATTGAAACATTCGTTTGCCGCTATCCATGTATAATGTTGAACTTTCTGTAGAGATGGGAATTTATGTATTTTGTTCAACTTTCTGTAGAGATGTGGATTTATGTATAATGTTCAACTTTCTGTAGAGATGGGAATTTATGTATAATGTACAACTTTCTATAAAGATGGGGATTTATGTATAATGTACAACTTTCTATAAAGATGGGGATTTATGTATAATGTACAACTTTCTGTAGAGATGTTGATTTATGTATTATGTACAACTTTCTGTAGAGATGGGGATTTATGTATAATGTACAACTTTCTATAGAGATCTGGATTTATGTATAATGAACAACTTTCTTTAGAGAAGGAGATTTTCTATGTTGTGAAAATTTGTAGTCTATTCCCAATAAAACTAAATTAAACTAAATTCGCAATACTTTAATCACATTTCAGTGGGATGAGATTGAACAACTGTACAAGTTTAAGGAGAACAACTATAGCATTGAAATCTTACTGTCTGGAGAAATCAAATAATTTTGAGGCAATTGATGCTGCTGCTTCACACTAGATCGATGACTGAATATTGAGTGCCGTTTATTGCTTTACACTAGATCGATCACTGAATATTGAGTGCCGTTTATTGTATACACTAAATCGATGACTGAATATTGAGTGCCGTCTATTTGTGGAGGCGAGGTGGAAGAAAACTAAGTTTTTGGATCCTCCAAGATCCAAATATATTATAATTTATTTGAGCTTAAATAGGATGCATTGCCTAATTAGAAGAAAGAACAGCAACAACAACAACAACAACCCTTTAGAACATAAGGACGTTTAATATCTCAATCTCAAAGCTACATTACTTAATTGTTAAAATAGCATACGTTACGTGTTTGATGTAGCACGAAGGCTGAGGTCTTATTGTAAAAATAGCAAACGTTACGTGTTTGTTATAGCACGAAGGCTGAGGTCTTATTGTGAAAATAACAAACGTTACGTGTTTGGTATAGCACGAAGGCTGTGGTCTTATTGTAAATATAGCAAACATTATGTGCTTGGTATAGCAAGGAGGCTGTGGTCTTATTGTAAAAATAGCAAACGTTACGTGTTTGGTATAGCACGAAGGCTGTGGTCTTATTGTAAAAATAGCAAACGTTACGTGTTTGGTATAGCACGAAGGCTGAGGTCTTATTGTGAAAATAACAAACGTTACGTGTTTGGTATAGCACAAAGGCTGTGGTCTTATTGTAAAAATAGCAAACGTTATGTGTTTGGTATAGCAAGGAGGCTGTGGTCTTATTGTAAAAATAGCAAACGTCACGTGCTTGGTATAGCACGGAGGCTGTGGTCTTATTGTAAAAATAGCAAACATTATGTGTTTGGTATAGCACGGAGGCTGTGGTCTTTTTGTAAAAATAGCAAACATTATGTGTTTGGTATAGCACGGAGGCTGTGGTCTTTTTGTAAAAATAGCAAACGTTACGTGTTTGGTACAGCACGGAGGCTGTGGTCTTATTGTAAAAATAGCAAACATTATGTGTTTGGTGTAGTACGATGGCTGTGGTCTTATTGTAAAAATAGCAAACATTATGTGTTTGGTATAGCACGGAGGCTGTGGTCTTTTTGTAAAAATAGCAAACGTTACACGTTTGGTATAGCACGGAGGCTGTGGTCGTATTGTAAAAATAGCAAACATTATGTGTTTGGTGTAGTACGGGGGCTGTGGTCTTATTGTAAAGATAGCAAACGTTACGTGTTTGATATAGCACGGAGGCTGTGGTCTTATTGTAAAAATAGCAAACATTATGTGCTTGGTATAGCAAGGAGGCTGTGGTCATATTGTAAAAATAGCAAACGTTACACGTTTGGTATTGCACGAAGGCTGTGGTCGTATTGTAAAAATAGCAAACATTATGTGTTTGGTGTAGCACGGAGGTTGTGGTCTTATTGAAAGAATAGCAAACGTTACGTGTTTGGTATAGCACGGAGGCTGTGGTCTTATTGTAAAAATAGCAAACGTTACGTGTTTGGTATAGCACAAAAGCTGTGGTCCTATTGTAAAAATAGCAAACGTCACGTGCTTGATATAGCACGGAGGCTGTGGTCTTATCGTAAGAATAGCGAACGTTACGTGCTTGGTATAGCACGGAGGCTGTGGTTTTATTTTAAAACTACTGTAAATATTTAAACACATGAATCATGCTAATAAATAATATTCTGTAGCGAGATTCAAGTTGAAAGTATATATTTTCTGTTGCAACGATTATTTGTGCCCACTACCTGCTCTCCACCCCCATTATCCATCTTTTTTTCCTCGCGCTTCTTTTACAATGTTTGTTTAAAACAAATGCAAAGAAATGTTGTACATAACAATATGGTGAGGAATCAACAATGGGCAAATAAGTTATATGCATGTTTAACTTATGGACAAAAATTTTGATTTTTACTAATTTTGCTCTCTATGATGCAATTTTTTTCCTCTTTTTGATGGATTGTCTAATACAGTAAACAAAACGCTTCCTAATACAAGATCCCAGTTGTAGAAGAAATGTTTGCAACGTGTAAATACGGAATGAGGTTGTGACTATTTGTTCTAATTAAATACTATGAAAAATAAACATCTAACCTATCTTGAGATATGTGTATGTAATTGACTAAACACTCCAGTCCAAATGAGCTAAGAGAAGACTCCATTTACGTTGTGCAATGCTACTACTTAATTTACTGGCATAAGGAGCTGGGTTATTGGACACAATTTGTCGGGTGCGTGAAAGTAGCGCAGAGTTTATTGCACTCTAAATCTGTGTCGTATGCGGTGCCTAACTAGAGGCGGAATACGATTGTCGCTAGATATAATATAAATATTTTGTTATACTTTGACGGGTTTTAATTTGTTTACAGTATTTATCAATCAATGAAACTTAAAATTACTTCAGCACATTGCTTATTAGACGAAGACCTCCTACACCAACCCTAACTGATGGAAGTAAAATGGCCTACCGAAACATTATTCTGGACAGTTAGTGTCAACAGAATGATCAGAACTGTTGATCAAATTGGCATACCTAAGGAGAGAAAGCAAAACCCAAAGGTCCCAATATGAAATTCTCAAACTAACCTGTTTTGACACTACCTGGTCCACCACAGAAAATTAGGTAGGACCTCATTCATGGGCCAAATGAACCTTGGATCCGTATCAATCTCCCTATGCTCCGAAACTGCATTGGTCCCTAAGACTCGACGAATTGCTATAACATAATGTTTATATGACAGTTACATTCTTCTCCAACTCTAACATATATAATTAAATTGGCCACAGAGTTGTATTGGTCACGACTCAAATGGACGTGATGATTGCGTACCTATCCAACTCCCCCACCCCCTTCTGAGATGCTTCAACTAACCTGAGATCTCTGCATCGCTGGTATTAGATTGACTCTCCCGCCTCCTTGTATCGACTTTGACCAGAATGAATCATGAAAATGACATGATACACCCATTCATACTTCTATTTTTATTCTCATATCAATATCCTACAAAAACAGAGAAAAGCTGTAATGTTACTTCTGTCTCTTTAATATAACATATGTACAAAGTATAGTGGCAAACAACTGTAGTGTTTTTGCAGTCCCTATAATATAACACGTGCAAAATATCATGGCAAACAGCTGTTGAATGACTGAAGGCCTTAGTATGCAACACATGTGTAAATTATCATGGCAAACAATTATTGTGTGGCTGCAGTCCCAATAATGTAACATATGTGTAAACTGTCATGGCAAACAGCTATAGTGTGACTGCAGCCACTATACTGTAATATATGTGTTAATAATCATTACAAACAGCTGTAGTGTGGCTGCAGCCACTATACTGTAATATGTGTTAATAATCATTGCAAACAGCTGTAGTGTGGCTACAGCCACTATACTGTAATATGTGTTAATAATCATTACAAACAGCTGTAGTGTGGCTACGGCCACTATACTCTAATATATGAGTTAATAATCATTACAAACAGCTGTAGTGTGGCTACAGTTCCTTTACGGTAACACATGTTCAAGTTCTCAAGGCACACAATGAAATACAGCACACGTTGCTAGTTTGAATTGCTAATGTTAAATATTTCCATGTACCCGCACTACAAGGTAATGCATTGTACTTGGAATTTAAACCGAGCAGCCAAAATATATTTACAGATATTGCTTTTGCTATTCTCCTTTTATTAAATTAAGAAAACACTTCTTGAAGAAAAGTAGTGTATTTCCAAACTATTTTCCGGGCAGAGCAATGATCAACACAAAAAATACGTATCTACTAGTATTACGAATCAAGCATAATTATTACACAGTCTCAACACATCATTAGTTTTCATTATTAAAATGTAATATTGTCAGCTTATAGTCGCTATGGTAACAGTACAACACAGACGCTATGTAGTTCAGGAATGGCTTTAGGTGTCTTGCATAATGTGCAAACATTTGAAACATGCTGCGTCATGCAAAGACAAAATGATAAGAATATACATTTCAAATTTATTTTCTATGAAAGTAACATTAGTTATAACCAGAAGGTAAGAATGTCATTGAAACGACGTGGTTAGTGAGACATTTTAACAAAACCCGCAAATGACACCGAGGCAAATGGGCAAAAGGCGAAGTATCTATTACAGTGCTTTTGTTACAATGTTGCGTGCCTGAACATTCATGCCTATAAAGTTACAACTTTGTACAAATAAAACCCATCGTCTTCATCTTATCGCTAAAACCAAATAATTGTGGAAGGAAATTTCAGTGACGGATACTAGTAGCTCAAGCATTATTGTGTTCATAAAAGTGGAGATTTGTCAAATGGAATTAAGTTCAGGTATGCATGTTGAAAATATATTATTGTCTTAAAATATGTCACAGAAAGAAAAAAAAATCAGTAACATCAAAATGCAGATTATTTCCCTACAAAAAAAATTGTTAACTCAAGAGTCTTACAGTATTTTGTGAATTAAATTTCAAACAATCCTAAATATCATATCACAAATCCACAATTTTAGAATGTTCTAAATTAATTTAAATAGTCTTTAATGCCCTGATGTTCCACAATGATGCAATTCAACGAGTTCACATCACACTGAGTCATGGACGTCACCATATACTTGCAAAGCAAACATTTTTTCTAAATAGTGGCAAAGTATTTTTTTGTTATATTTAATAATCAATATGTTAATTTACTTGTATAACAAGAGGCTGAGACATTGTTGCTAAAATGAATCGTCTTGTCAAAAATCACTAAAAGCGTTCTTCAAACATGTTAATTCTAAGCCTATAAATTAATGATGAATTTCCACTCATTAATTATTAGTATCATGAATGCTGTATCAATGATATGCCAATCGCATAAATTTTCATCAAGCGGAAACTTGGCTAACCTCGTTTCCTTAGTATGTATTAGCCATAGAAAATTATCCGTTTCTCGTCGTCATCATCATAAACACATGATGTAGAAAAAGGAGAAGGAGATGCATGTTGGTGTCAGATTTATCACTGAACTTTACATTTTCTCTGTTGATAAAAGATTATGTGCATGAACAGCTGAAGAGATAATTGTTGAATGTTGATTTAGTCATTATCAACGTCCAAACGATACAATTTATCGTGGTTCCATCATGGAAAATTTTATTGAATATGGGTTGGTGTATTGGCTTTGAAGTGCTTTAAGTACATGTCTTGGTATAAATACCAATCCCGTTCAATGATTGCTGCAATAAATTTCACTGGTATACAAGCCTATTCATTTGACTCTAGAGTAAGCCTGTGGTCTATCTGCAAATTAGACTAGAGAACACGCCCACTTAATCATGTCCAATGACGTCACGACGAAGTTCCCTATACCGACGTAAAAGCACATAATAAAGTATGCGGATGGTGTTAACACCATACTGTCGATTGTGTCTCTGAACACGGATGGTGTTAACACCATACTAGCGATCGTTCCTCTGAGCACGGATGGTGTTAACACCATTCTGACGATCGTGTCTCTGAGCACGCATGTGGCTGGGATTAGACTATTGTCAGAAATGTTTGCTATATCCGTCGCCATTGCCTTAGTGATCTCACAGTTGTAAGCTCAAGTGTAATTTCCATTGTCTGGGTATTTTCTATAAAAGATTCCAATAAAATGTTTTTAAAAATTAGAAAACACAATAAAAAAAAAACATACGATACAATCAGCATCTTAGCCGAATTAAAGCTCAATACAACTGCAAAAAACATATCCATGGTGCTACGCGACAACGTCAACTCTGAAAATGGATTCAAGCTCAACTTAGATGAAATCTAAAATTAAAAAACCATGGAAAATAAAGTGTGGGCCGCGTCACACAAGATATATAATCTGGTTGTAATCGTCGAAGTAGAAAATGAATAAATGCCGATAACTCCACGATGTCTGCAGTGTGACAATTTATTGTGATGTCTTGCAATCGTGTTCAATGCAGGTCCCACACAGTCCTTGCAACAACATACAAGTCCCAATACTAACCTTTTAATCCTGAACACCAAGCAAGGCAGGTGCAAGTGCCATTTTTATAAATCTTTAATATGACTAGGATTGTGTTCCAACAAGCGACCTCCCGCATCTGAGGCTGACGCTCTAGCCACTGAGGCAACAATAGCGGTCCGCTTTTTTAATGTCTTTCTGTTACCAAAGTACCAACGTGTTACTAAACAAATCAAAAACAATGTGAATTGATGTACAATACGTGCCAAGTTCCCATGTATAGGTCTACTGTTCCATTCATTAACAGGAGATAATTATTTTAGGGAATAAGCGTTTTCAACACTGCTATTGAAGAGGCCTATGTAACATGGGTTGGTTTTATTTTAGTTTTTGCAGTTTTATGGTTGTTGTTGTTTTCTCTTGTTTGCCTGTTCCAGTTCACAATTAGTGATGGGGGTAGGCGGTTTGAACAAAATGGGACGTCACAAAAATATGAGTATGGAATGCTCTTTTCAAAAATAATGTCAGATCAAAAAAGATTTCGTGACATGCATCCTCATATCATTTTTATCCGCAATAGATAACAACTCTCTTTTTGAAAGACTTATATTAATATTGTTATCTCAGATGTGTGTGTGCGTGTGTTTGCGATATAGATTCTTAACGAATTTCTCAGTCATATCGCTACGATGTCTGCAGTGTGGCAGTTTATAGTGATATCTAGCACTGGACATCATGCCGCATGATGTCCCACCCAGTAAATTTATCTTCATACCAGGCCGACCAGTCTTAACACTGATCTCTTAATGTTGAGCGCCAAGCGAGGCTGCTGTTAGTACAATTTTTGTAAGTCTTTGGTATGACTCGGCCGGGGATCAAACCCACGACCATCAACATCCAAGGCGGATGCTCTAACCACTAGGAAACCGGAGCGGTGTTGTCTCAGATGAAATGTTGGGTAATCGTAATTGTCATAACCTTTAACTGGTTGAAACTGTTGTTTTTAATTATGCAATTTTTTAATATAATATAATACACACTTTACAAACAAACTGTGTACTAAATAAATTGTAGACCTACTGGCGATTAAATAACATTTTAGAAAAGTAAAACAATAGACCAACAAGTTATCAACATCCCGGCAATAGCCCGACGAGAGCAATGACAAACGAGTTCAGCAAATTGATAGACGGACTGAACCTTTGATCTTAATATTTTTATGTGAAAAGAACAACAAATATAATTAGTTAAATAGTGGCAAGGTTGGACCCTCTGTCGCGCTGGGATGCTGCACATTAAATTGAATAAATATATCAAATGTTAGCTTTTTTCTTTATATTAAATAGGTTTTGTTGACCCCACTGAAGTGCTTGATTATAAGTGGTCCTACTAACGCAAAGAGTCTTTGAAGCTCGATATTTTATAAAAAGCTGTCTAAAAAGACAGGATGTGGGGAGAGAAGAACTTTGAGGATTAAGCCAGCGTGCGGAACTGGTAACATTTACACTATTGAAACCATTCGACGCAAGGTGTCCTGTGTTGTATTACTTTTAATTTTCATGACTTTTCGGTAGCCCATAGCAATAGATAAAAATCAATTGTATCAGTCTTTATTTAACTGTTATGTGCTTGCATATTCTGCCAAAAGCAAAAGATGAGCCAAGATGATCTTATTATAAAGTGAAATGGTATCAAGAATAACACTGATATGGCTGAAAAGTCAGCCATATGTAGCAAGAGCTCAAGGCGATCTACGTTACGAACACGGATCACTTCTTAACTTTTGGACAAAGCAAGTACAATCAGTTTTAAAACGTTTCTACTCAGGATAATCTAGAGTCCAATGAAAAGCCACCTGATGCCTTGAATATCATTACTTCTAAAACATTGCCTTCTACAAGCCATTTGGCTACTCCGAGAAATGCTACTGTTTCAATCACATTTGAAGTCCCAAACTAATGTATTAAATTCTGACCTCGTATGTTTGCATACTGGGTATAAACAATGACTGCTATCAAATGAACAGAACTTAAGAGTTTGAAGATTAGCAAAACAATTTAAAATTGAGTTGGAAAAAAAATTAAAAATGAAGATTGATGATCAAATAAGATCACAGAAAGCAAGGGATTTGAAAAAGATCAAAACTGAATGCTTTGTTGGAAAATGATCCTCCATTGCGGAAAAAACTGAAAATGTGGTCAACCAAACTTCGAATTGCTTTTGCAAACTATACTGGATATCGCATTGCATGCATAGTTTAGTTGCTCATGAAAAATGACGGTTCGAAATCTACAGAAGTATCGTAACCTTAGATCAATTAACAGCATTTAAAAAATGGCCTCAATATAAGTCAAAGTCGACTATACCTTCATGTACTTCGTTAAGCGTAGTTCGTTGTCAGAAGGTAAGCGTCATGTAACCACTGTTCAGATCCCTTCCTCCTTCTTTACCCTTGTTCAGACATATCAAGGGCTTAACGTTCCAGATCCCTTCCTCCTCCTTTACCTCTTGTTCAGACATGTCAAGGGCTTAACGTTCCAGATCCCTTCCTCCTCATTTACCCCTTGTTCTGACATGTCAAGGGTTAACGTTCCAGATCCCTTCCTTCTCCTTTATCACTTATTCAGACATATCAAGAGCTTAACGATTCAGAACGATCAATAGATGGAGCCTTGCACAAATTTTCATCCTTTATTTGCAACTTAAAGTATCAAAACAAAAGACATTCTACCTCGGTTCGTAAACACATTTTGGACAATTTCCATTCGATTTTATTGCCCTTCACATCAATCTGTGTCGAATGAGAGAATTCGCAAGATATGCCTCGTTTATTTCAGCTCTCTGGCCATGCTTTGAAGTCACTCAGTCCTTCACAAACAAACGGCAGCTTCATCGAAGCGCATCAGACCAATGGGCCCCTGCTAAAAGGCAACACCACATGATGATCATACTATCAAATGCGGAGAAGGGAGAAAGTGTGGCTTGATTTGGAGGGAATATCCCTTCCAGTAAACAATTTTAAACTAGAAACAAATGGATTTCTTATTCGTTCAATAGAGGAGAATCTGACTGCTTTGGATAATGATAACTATGAAGAGAAGCAATTCATTTACAAATGCTTCAGATTTTCAACCCTTATAATGTTTGTGGATTTGTTGAAACTTTAATGTTAATAAGAATTGAAGTGGCTATGTTTAATTTACATTTTATTGAAAATTAATAACATTTTTTAAGAGTCTTATCAACTTTAAACTTGTCAAGCAGTTTTTGTAGAAGCCTGATTAACGAAGCACTGTTTTACATAAAAGACTGTTATTGTGCCTGTATAGTTAACTGATTTACATTGCATTTACTTTTTAGCATTACAAACAATTGTGGAAAATTAGGGGGGATAAGAGATTTGTGACCTTAAATAGAGAGGGGTCTGGGGGTTTTTTTTGACGAAGCGTGACAAAGGGGAAAGCGGGTAAAACCAAATCGTAAAAACTGCGTGTCGTCATATGTGGACGACCCAAAAGTGCTATTATCAAGTTATGCATTTGAATAATTGTTTTAGACCACTCTTACCCAGTAATTAACTAGACGGTGTTTATTGGGACTGTCAAAGAGGAAGGGTGAATTATGAAATTGTTCTATTGATTTGCTTTGCATCAGAATAGCTTATCTTAACTTGACAGATGGAAGTTTACATTCTTCTTCTTAAATATCGTATATGTCCAGTGTAGTGTAGATATATAAATACATGCTAAATAGATAGTTAGCCTATTGTTTTAAGTATCATATAGATGCATCACGATAGCATATGCTTAAAAATGCTTCAATTATACCATGTCCTGAAAAATGATGAACAAATTGGATAATAATCATTATGTCTACCTGTCTTTATAGATAAATGGTGTGGACATGTTTTCTATTACCTGTAATTTAGTGTTTGTTCCTAGCTTGGTTGGTGTTTATTATTATTATTATTATTATTATTATTATTATTATTATTATTATTATTATTTGTCATCATCTTTATATGGTATTGCATGGAAATTTGTGTTACACACTGGATGATAAGATTCAATTTGTTCCCAAATCAACCAATCAATAGAGACGTCATGAGCTAAAAGACAAAGAAAGGAAATCATGTTTTGCAAATATATAGCTTTCTAAATTATGACAAATGCAGCGTATGAAAGGTCCAAAATGAGGTTAAAACATTTACTTTTTCAGTATACAAAATATTATTTATATTAATCAGAGGTCTAATCATTGTTTACACTACAACTGTGATATCAATAAGCCACAAAACGCATTGAGGAAAATAATATTTTCTCATTGTACCTGAGTATTTCGATATAAATGTATACAAGGAAGAAAATATCTTCTGGTTGTCACGAGATAGCAATTTGGGGGAAATTATAATTCATAGATAACAAACAGTCTGCAATAAGGGAGATATTTATTAAAACATTCATTTCCAGATTGGAAAAGATTCTAAGCATGAATTTCCAAAATATTTCCATTATAAAGGGCTTCTTGCTTGATTTGGAGTTACAACCAAAATCAGATATAAAGAAGAATACCTCACGATTTCCACTGAGAAAAGAGCTGATAAGAAGGGCAACATTCAGGTAAGTCTCCATGCAAACTAGAAAAAAGGGCATGATGTATTAAGCAAAATTTTTATATTCTTAACAATGTATCGAAATTGTATTGGGTAGATTATTCATATAACAGACACCTATTTTAGTGGCTATGAGGAAACGTGAAATACTGTTATAATTAGAATCCTAAATCTGTAGATTTTATAAAACACAAAGTTCATCAGCGTTTGATCCCTATAATGTACATGTGATCTTTGACTTGAATGATCTTATAATCAGAGTTCGATCTCTATATTTTACCTGTCAACTCTCTGGGCTTGGATGATCGAGTTCGATCCCATTATTCTGCGTCTCAATTTTCCAAACTTGAATGATCCTGTCAGAAGCATTCGATCCCAACACTTTGCCTGTCAACTTTCCTGGAATGGATGATACGTTCAACAGTACCGTACACTTCTGAAAAATAGTTATCCAGTTAATGTAGCGCTTATTACGCTTATAACCCCGACAATGAGTGCCAAGGGCACAATATGTGCCACCACCACAACGACGCTTGGACTCGCATATCCATTGTATCGTAAATAAAGATGAGGACAAAAAATTGCCAACAGTTAGATTTCAACTGTTTGGTATTTATACATATTATTATATACTCCTTTTTCCGTTAAGAACACATTGTCAGAATCGCGCAGCATTTTACGATACTAAACCCCTTGGTATTGCACGCACACACATAAGTGTTGCCTAAAAATGGAACAGTGAATGAGGAACTACTTTGTAAAGTAACCGTGTACACTCATGTAGATTTGTTTGTGGATTAACTAAATAATCTGTTTCATTTATTTTGAAACATAGATGATATAGTGATCAATGTAGAGGAGTTTACATAGTCACAAATGAAACTTTCAAACAAGCAAACGACTGAACGTGATATTCACACTGTAAACAACAAACATGAGAGATGCATTATTTAAAATACCATTTAAAGAGTTAATTAGATGATATATTTGTAACTTTGTGTCTTTACGTGACAAGGGCTCGTACTCAGTAACAAAGAAAAGATTGAAAGCCTACAAGCTTTGTATATTTTAACAAAAGAATTTATTTCCAAAGGCAATAATGTAAAAATTGGTAAACTGGACCTATAATTTGTGAATATAATACAAATTTTGATCCTAAGAAAGAAAACACAAGTTCAATCCCTAAATAGTCCTATTAAAATCCAGGTTCGAGTCCCGACGAGGTACAAATATGGAAGATGATGACGTCAGATGTGGTCCAATATACGAATAACCATAACTTCTCACTTGAATCACAGTCTTTGTTCCCGAATAATTCCGGAACAAATTTCCATGAATATTTTTCAGAATTTTTATAAAAATAGTCAACTTGTTGAGTTTCCAGGGGAATGAATTATTAAATCCAAATATCAGATGAAGAACAAGCAATCTTGCAACAAATAGAAAAGTAATACACCTGGTTCCTTCAAGGTGTTAGAATGACTGTCAAAAATATCAAGATTGCGTATTTAAAACTCCAGACCTCATTTCAAGTTTCGCGAGATGTGATCTCTTACTACACTAACTTTGACACGTAGATCAATTTGTCTCCATTTAGAAACTAATCATTAAAAGCGTTGTTTGCACATAGTGATCATGCAAAGAAAGTATGCCCTTGATACTGAACAATCTTTTTTAACTTCCTGTTGACATTTGAAATCCCATAACTAACTAAAAATAATTTTCACGTAATACTTCTTCGTCTTAAATAAACAAACCTTGTTGAAAAATATCTCACTACTGAAAAAATAATCCCGAGGCCGACAAAATATTCATTGCAATAAAATACAATGAAACAAAAAGGAAATAAAAAGAAATTTAAGACTTACACACAAGCAATTTAATCAAATATACGTACCAGTATTAATGGAATGCATCAGACCAATTCTCCCTGGAGTATATAAAAAGTAGCATATAGAATCATATTGAGAGCAAGGGCTATCTCAAACCTGTCAGATACGTACCATTTGATAATATAAGTCAAATTACTAAATTCATGTGGAAAAAATTGTAGAAAAGGGCCACAGAGCCAATAAGCATATACAACCAAGAATTTTTATTAGCTGGCTGAATGAATTGTTAAATAGCAGCTGCTTTGCTTTGAAACTGATGTCGAACGCGCATTCAAAGATCGCTGGGCGGTGCTCCGTGTGGATTAATTTTGTTATTGTATACTGATGAATTATTTTGTTTCTTGAAGTGTATTTTTGGATGATAAAGCCTTAGGAAAAAATAAGAAAAGGAGTATGTAATTAAGTTAACTTTATAACATACTTTTTAAAACACTGTTTGGTAGGTCATGTTTTATAGTTATGTTAAATATTTGTTACTCATATGAAAAGTTGCCAGATATGTTGGAATTTAAAATTGTACGTGGCCCTATGCAATCTTTTCACATGCAGAAATGGAAAAACAACCGTGACAATATCTTCAGCACGACGAATATGAAAAACAGGTGCAAATGCACGCTTCTGTATTTGTCGAATATCAAAAATGTAAAATGCACGTTAACCTTAATATATATATATATATATATATATATATATATATATATATATATATATATATATATATATATATATATATATATATATATATATGCGTGTGTGTGTATTGTTATGCATATTATATTCGTATTGTTTTTAACTTTACGCTAATTATTATGATATGGGTAATTGTAGTTTGTACTTGACATTGCTTAAAATCATGTATACTTTGACCGAACTAAAGACACTGATAATATTTTATATTGTGGCAAACAAATTATACATAGTTAACATATTAGTGTGAGTTTAATATTATGATCAGTTTCAATAGAAGTAAATAATGTTTATATGGCCCTTGGTCATGGCTATTGGAATTCCTCCATAAACATTCCTAGCCTACGTGATTTTTACCACACTCTGTGTTATAATTCTAGTAATAGACTGTGCATTAATGGAAAATTTAATTATCAAAATACCGGAAAATATTGAATGTGAACTAGGTCAATAAAAGTGTTTCATAATCTTGTTTATCTAACTATTATTCATTGCTTCTTTAATATCATTAAGCACAATTAGTTTTATTGTTGTGTTCAATATTTGACTTAGACTTGGATTTATTTATTCAAATTATGTATTCACTGGAAACACAAAGTGCTCATCAACAATATTCCTAGACAGAGACATAATTGGGAATTGTAACAAATTAAAATTAGGCCATATTGAATTATATTATTATTAGACTTTAAAATACTGTTGTCACATCACCTTGTCACAAGTCACTACAGGCACATTTACTCTTTCATCATTGGATATTTTTCCGAACACTACTGGAACTTAAATAACATTGTATTCATTAGGACCGATTACTGGAGTCTTGGGATTTTTTTGTGAATTAATTCGTATTAATATAAGTTAGGTTTTTTATATTTTCTCTTTGTATTACATGAAAATAAATTATTTGTTGAATTTTTTCAAA
This sequence comes from Potamilus streckersoni, assembly GCA_016746295.1. Classification (NCBI taxonomy): domain Eukaryota; kingdom Metazoa; phylum Mollusca; class Bivalvia; order Unionida; family Unionidae; genus Potamilus; species Potamilus streckersoni. Next base: position 116,071 of record JAEAOA010000059.1, on the reverse strand, counting down.
AGTTGTTTGTTATCACTTTATTGTATTACTTTAAGAACATTGAGTCGTAAAAGAATATCGGGGGCTAGTGAAGTGACAGAATTTCTATAAATTATTTTCGACAATTCTCCTTTTGTGGCCTAGTGGTTATAGCGTCCGCCTCGGATGCGGAAGGTCGTGGGTTCGATCCCCGGTCGAATCATAACAAAGACTTACAAAAATGGTACTAACAGCTCCCTTTCTTGACGCGCAGCAAAAAGAGGTTAGTGTTAGGACTAGACTGCCTAATGTCAGGATAATGTGACTGGGTGGGACATCATGCTACATGTCTGCGGCATGATGCCTCAGTGCCAGACATTATTATAAACTGCCACAATGCAGACATCGTAGCGACATGACTGAAAAATGGTTAAATATACGTCAAAAATATAAACACCACACACACACCTCACTTTTTGAAATTTAAATTGACTTTGTTTTCTACTTCCCAATTATTGCTTTACATACTTGAGAAATCAATAGTGATACTTGAGCAATCAAGAGTTAAATTAGCAAGCTTTCACAATGTCATCTAACGAAAATAACATTATTTAAAATCATACACAGGAAAGGTTAGGGTCTTTGAAAAAGGATGAATTACTTTAGCTTGTCAGATAATGTGATCTATTTTAAGCGAAGACTTCTTTAATGAAGCAAGAAATAAAATATAATTGTGTCATATTTGTTTGGAGGAAAAGAATTTTCTCGATAAAAATGTCTTTAGTTGATTAGAAAGTCTCTATCTGGTTCTGAAATAAAATTGTAAGAATTGAAATTAAACACAAGATGGAAATCTAGTTAAGAAAGCTTTAGTTTTAGTAAGAAAAAAAAATGAGAGACAATTACATTTGCATAAAGTAAAGAGGAGAACCAAAAAGCAACTAGAGAGAGAGAGAGAGAGAGAGAGAGAGAGAGAGAGAGAGAGAGAGAGAGAGCAAATGCAGATGCAGATGCATAAAGAAGAGCAAGAGTACACCTACAGAGAAAAAGAAAAAAGAATAGGTTTTTTAATTTAGATTAAAATAATTAGACCTTGTTAGTGGAGCCCCATTTTGCACCATTCAGGTTTTAATATTAGGTTAATGAAACACTTTATAAAATGAGAAATAGATACTGTTACGATGCCCTTCAAACAAGTAACAGAGAAGAGTAAAAACAACAAGCTTTGTAAAATTTAACAAGTAATTTGTTACCATAGAATACAAAATTGAAATAAGAAAACAAAAACGTACGGTATCGCGAATTAAATCCTAAAATATTCCAAGAGTTATAGACACAAGTCCAAATAATAAAAGTCCTAAATAAAACTCTGTTCAATTCCCGTAGAGATCCAAAATTGAAGGCGATGACGTGTATGTTATAGCCTCATGGGTGCTGATGTATCAACAGGCTCTAGTTGAATAACAAAAAATATTATTCCATGCTTGAATTCAGGATAAATTCCAGTGAATGACTTCATCCAAGAATTCATCCAAGAATTTTAATGCAGGACTTCTGCATTTCAAGAAAAAAGAATCACTAAAATTAAATAATGTGAAGAAAATTAAATTTAGCCCAAACTGATCACAACATAAAACTTGAAGGTGCCATCACGGTTAATAATAGTTACGATATCCTTAGGCAACACATATTATGTAATAGTCTAAGAATTCCATCGATTAGTAATATCACGAACTGTCTTTTTAAAAAAAAGGTGTAAACTTTGGAAGATTTTATCTTGACTGACATAGTTTCGTTTGTCATTACGTTTTCTGCTCAGCAATTAATTGGCAAAATTTTGTTAAGGACACAAAATCTTCTCTAAGCTTTTTATTATCAGATATTTTTGCCTTTTTAGAAGTCTTCTTCTAATATAAGTGTCTTAGTCAGGGAGTAATCAGTGTCTTAGTCAGGGAGTAATCAATGTCTTAATCAGGGAGTAGTCAGTGTTTTAATCTGAGAGTAGTCAGTGTCTTAGGGAGTAATCAGTGTCTTAATCAGGAGTAATCAGTGTCTTAAGCAGGGAGTATTCAGTGTCTTAATCAGGGAGTAATCAGTGTCTTAGGGAGTAGTCAGTGTCTTAGTCAGGGAGTAATCAGTGTCTTAGTCAGGGCGTAGTCAGTGTCTTAATCTGGGAGTAGTCAATGTCTTAGTCAGGGAGTAATCATTGTCTTAATCAGGGAGTAATCTGTGTCCTAATCAGGGAGTAATCTGTGTCTTAGTCAGGGAGTAATCAGTGTCTTAGTTAAGTATTAATTAGTGTCTTGTAGTACATGTTGGCTTCCGTTAGTCTCGAGAGACGATAGAAATGCGCCCATGAAAGGTGTCCCAGTTTGTAGTTGTGCAGCATCTTCTGTGTTTGAGTTAGGTCTTGGTTGGAACTGCATCCTCTTCCTCTGAGATCTTTTCTCATCGGCGAGCTGTCGTAACTTTTACTCGTTGGCTTTCAGACATGTGAACAGAACATGTCGCCAGCTGGACTTGTCGAGGGCAAGCTTTTTCCAGGTGTTGACCTCGATCCCAAGAGCTTTCATTTCGTGCTTGCAGACATTCTTGAAGCGAAGATGTGGCCGTTCGATTGATCTTCTGCCTCAGGAAAGCTTAGAGTAGAGAAGGTCTTTGTGGATCCGTCCATCATCCATTCGACTCACATGGCCCAACCATCTGATGCGACGTTGGCGGAGGAGTGTGACCATGCTGAGAATTTTTCCCTGTTGAACCACCTCGTTGTTTGTCACACGATCGCTCCACGTGATCCCGAGTATGCGACGGAGACAACGCATGTGAAAGGCACTCAGTCATTTCTCCCGAGAGGCGTACAGGGTCCAAATTTCGCTGGTGTACAGGAGAGTGCTAAGCACGCAGTCACGGTACAAGGAGATCTTAGTGTTCAATGCCAGCTTTCTGTTGTTCCAGACTCTCTGTGACAATCTAAAGAGAGTTGTTGACGCCGTTCCAATCCGCTTGTTGAGCTTGGCATCGAGTGAGAGGTTGTTGGTGATCGTAGAGCCAAGGTAAGTGAACTTACTGACTTTTTCTAGTTTGTAGTTGTTGATGATTATGCTAGGATGCTCTGCGTCCTAAGCCATCACGTTGGTTTTCTTTAGGCTGATGGTCAACCCGAATTCATTACATGCTTTAGCAAAGCGGTCCATCAGGCGTTGTAGTTCAGCTTCTGTGTGAGTGACTATAGCAGCAGCATCTGCAAAAAGCATGTCCCTAATGGTTGCTTTCCTTACTTTGCTCATTGCCTTCAGTCGTGCCAGGTTGAAAAGTCTGCTGTCTGAACGCGTGTGCAGGTAGATCCCTTCTGTGGACGTCCCAAAGGAGTACCTAAGCAGGACAGCAAAATAGATGCCCAAAAAACGTGGAGGAAAGGACACAGCCTTGTTTCACTCCGCTGTGCATGTTGAATGGTTCGGACGATGAGCCATCATACTGCACTGTGCCTTTCATGTCTTCATGGAAGGACTGGACCATGCTTAACAGCTTTGGAGGGCATTCAATCTTCGTCAGGACTTTGAAGAGTCCGTTTCTGCTGACCAGATCGAATGCTTTGGTGATGTTTATAAAAGCCAGGAAGAGGGGTCTGTGTTGTTCCCTGCACTTCTCCTGCAGTTGCCTGATGGAGAAGATCATGTCGATTATGGACCTCTTTGCACGGAACCCACACTGAGACTCTAGATACACTCTGTCGGCAAGCGTCTGCAGTCTGTTCATCCTGACTCTAGCGAAGACTTTACCCACGATGCTGAGAAATGATATGCCCCTGTAGTTGTTGCGGTCACTTCTGTCGCCCTTGTTGTTATACAGAGTTATGATGTTGGCGTCTCTCTTGTCCTGAGGCACCGCACTTTCATCCCAGCACTGGCAGAGAAAATCATAAAGGTGTGTGAACAGCACATTTCCGGCACCCTTGATGACTTCTGCTGAGATGCCATCCTTTCCTGGGGCTTTACCTATGGTCAGTTTCTCTAAGGCCAACCTTTGTTCTGCCTCAGTAGGTTTCTCGTTCAGTTTGGTCAAACAAGGGAGGTTTTTAATGGCGCTGAGGGCATCATTGGTCACGTTATTCTCTCTGGAATACAGTTAGGAGTAGTACTCCACCCAGCGCTCCATCTGTTTGCCCTTGCTGTGAATGATATCGCCTGCAGAAGACTTCAGTGGAGCTATCAGTTTCTTTGTTGAACCCATTGCATTCTTGAAGCCATTGTACATGCCTCTGCTGTTTCCGTTGTCTACTGATGACTGGATGCTCTGACAGAGTATAAGCCAGTATTCATTGGACCATTGCCGTGCTAACCTCTGCACTTTGCTTCTGGCAGACCTATATGCATGTGATGTCCTCTCAGAGGGAGAACGCTTATATTCCAGGTGGGCACTGCGACGTTCTTCTATTGCTGGCATGAGTGTGGCGGAATTGGCGTCAAACCACATCTATGTTCTTTGTCTGCTTTTTACCAAAGATTCTTGTGGCTGCGCTGTACACAGTATATCTGATGTTGTCCCATCTCTCTTTGGCACTGCCGTAGGGAGTTTCTGAACTGAACGCCATGGAGAGGGCGTAAGAGAATTATTCAGCCTTGTCTGGATATGACGTCTTGCTCACATCAATGTGTGGTATACCCACTTGCCTAGAGTGGTGGATCTTCTTTGGTTGAAGCTTAAATTTACAGTAAACTAGAGATTGATCGGTGTCGCAGTCAGCGCTGTGGAATGTACGAGTAAGCTGCACACCCTTCATGGCTGAACGTCTTGTGATGATGAAGTCCAGCTGATGCCAGTGTTTCGATCGTGGATGCCTCCAAGACACTTTGTGCTATGGTTTTGTCTGAAAAAATGAATTGGTGATGCTGAGGTTGTGGTACGAGCAAATTTCTAGTAGACGTTGCCCGTTTTCATTCATCTTACCAATGCCAAACTTGCCGAGACAAAAAGGCCAGGAGTTGTGATCGGCACCAACCCTAGCGTTGAAGTCGCCCAATAATATCAAGTTCTCTTCCTTTGGAATTTTGTCGATGAGCGAGTCGAGCTCGTTGTAAAACGCATCCTTGGTATATGTGGTGGCACTGAGTGTTGGAGCGTAAACACTGATTAGATCAACTAGCCTGGTTGTGGTGTGGAGGCGAAGAGATAGCAGTCTTTCGTTTCCTTGTTGGCAGGGTTCTATCATAGCCAGCAGAGAGTTTCTGACAGCAAAACCAACACCATACTCCCTAACTTCGTCTGAGCTCTTTCCTTGTCAGAAGAACGTGTAGTTCTTTTCTCTGAGGGAACCAGAATCTGGTAGCCGTGTCTCTTGAAGTGAGGCGATATCGACATGTAGTCTTGCGAGTTCGTCGTTGATGACTGAAGTCTTTCGAACATCACTGATTGCCTGGAGATCATCTGAAAGACCTGTCAGCATAGCCCGGACGTTCCAGGAACCATGATTGAGGATTGTTGATTTCCTTGTTGCTTTGCTCTTGTTTTTTCTTGGTGCAGTGTTGCATCCCGCTTGCCAGGTACTCACGTATCTTAATCCCTGCGCACCCAGCAAGGCAGGCGAGCTGTGGCGGGACGGCACCTTATTGGCTGGAGGCTGCTCAGCGTAAGGCGGGCGATATCTGTCCAATGAGACCGTTGGTCTCTCCCACCGTCGGAAGCAACCCCTGGTGTCTAACTCTACGCCAATCGAGTGGTGACTTATAACCGTTAAATGTTGCTTCCCGTGTTGTGCCAACGCTGTGAAGCGAAGCTGGAGTGGCCTCTCCAGGGCGCAAGCCTGGGCAAGTAGTCAGTGTCTTAGTCAGGGAGTTATCAGAGTCTTAATCAGAGAGTAGTCAGTGTCTTAATCTGAGAGTAGTTAATGTCTTAATCATTCATTAGTCACTGTCTTAAAGAGTAGTCAGTTTCTTAGTGTTAATTATTCCTCTCAATTGGGCAAGTGTTAGTCATCAGGCTTAGTCAAACGACCAGAGACAGAAGGAACAGTGATGTCGTTATACATCGAGGATATGCATTTATTACTAGACACAGAAGTACATATTTGTTATTTTCTTAAAATGCCGTCCTTTTGAGAAAATGGAGACCGACTGTTTTCTGTATTATTTTTTTTTTTGTTTCTGTGGGATTTTTATGCTACAAAGTTTGGCCTTCATAAATCTGTTTAATCGGCTCAGGGGTCAAATTTTATGTCTGGAACTTTCAGGCAAATATTGCATTATTTAGGCATCGAGTAATTAAGTCTTCTGTCTATCATGCTGATAGCTCGTTATTTTAGAACTATTTCCTCAAACTTAGAAGAATATGATTCGGTATTATTGTTTTTAGCCTGGTAAAGATTGGGACAATGCTCATTAATTGTTGTTTGCTGTATGGGGAATCAGTTAAGAATCTATCGAATTCTCTCCCTTTGAACTGGTTTTTGGACATACTTTGCGTGGACTATTGAAGTTGTTAAGGTGGCGCTCACCAGTTATTGTGTACTTTTGAGAGAGTGATGTATGTAAGGTGAAGTTGTTTGCATTTTAAGCATGCATGGTGGAGAAAATGTTGGCATTCCTATATGCTACTTTCATGTAATGTGGCTGAAATTTCTTTGGATATTGTACTTTTGGAAATTCTTAGGACATTCATTATCTACCCCTCACCCATGAGTGCATTGTAATGCAATATCTTACTTACCCCTTCTCACTACTGCAATTTATGCAATTCATTATTTACCCCACCCACTACAGCAGGATGGTGCAATTCATTATTTGCCCCACCCACTACAGCAGTGTGGTGCAATTCATTATTTACCCCACCCACTACAGCAGTGTGGTGCAATTCTTTATTTAACCCACCCACTACAGCAGTGTGATGCAATTCATTATTTACCCCAGCAACTACAGCAATGTGGTGCAATTCATTATTTACCCCACCCACTACAGCAGTGTGGCGAAATTCATTATTTACCCCACCCACTACAGCAGTGTGGTGCAATTCATTATTTACCCCAACCATAACAGCAGTGTTGTGCAATTCATTATTTACCACACCCACTACAGCAGTGTGGTGCAATTCATTATTTACCCCACCCACTACAGCAGTGTTGTGCAATTCATTATTTATCCCACCCACTACAGCAGTGTGGTGCAATTCATTATTTACCACACCCACTACAGCAGTGTGGTGCAATTCATTATTTACCCCAGCCACTACAGCAGTGTGGTGTAATTCATTATTTACCCCACCCACTACAGCAGTGTGGTGCAATTCATTATTTACCACACCCACTACAGCAGTGTGGTGCAATTCATTATTTACCACACCCACTACAGCAGTGTGGTGCAATTCAATATTTACCCCACCCACTACAGCAGTGTGGTGCAATTCATTATTTACCCCCAATCACAAATGCAGTGTGATGCTTTGCAGTATTCACCTCTGATTTTCAGTGTTTTGTTGTGTGGTATTTACCTCATACTCTGCCTGTACTGTGATGCTGAATAATACATTACAATGACTGTACTGCGATGCTGTACACAATACGTTACTCTGTACTGTGATGCTGTACAATACGTTACTCTCACTGCACTGTGATACTGTATAATTTGTTGCTTTGACTGTACTGTGATGCTGTACATAATACGTTACTCCGTAATGTGATGCTTACACAATATATTACTCTTTACTGTACTGTACTGCGATGCTGTACACAATACATTACTCTGTACTGTGATGCTATACAATCAGTTATTTAGATGCTATACAATAAGTTTTTCAGTATCACTGCACTGTGATACTGTACAATTTATTGCTTATACTGTACTGTGATGCTGATTTTTTTTTATTATGCTGTTGTGACTCCGGAACAAAATGTATAGAACGAAAGGAAAATAACCCTGGAATACCCTGTAAGAAGATTATCTGTCAGTTTATAATTAAGAAAACTAATTATTTGCTTAAATATTGATTAAATGTAGAAAAAATAATCCGACCTTTCACCTGCTGAAAGCGAACAATACGAAGTAAAACCGGAAGAATGTGAATATATTTGGTACACATTTGGTCATAAAATAAATTTGTATTTAAAGGTAACATTACCAAGGCATTCAAGTCTTTTGAAATTTAAATTGGTCCTGAAAGGAGGCAAGACCTTTTACATAGTCTTTATTATGAGAAATATTGAATTTGATCCTTTAAGGAAAGACTTAATGTGAGCATGTGTGTGTGTGTGTGTGTGTGTGTGTGTGTGTGTGTTATCACATCGCTATAGCACTGATATTTCAAACTCTTGGAATTATATGCTTACAAATGATAATGCAATGTTGCCACAGTGCCAATTGATAATGTTTAAAAATAAAACTGTAAATTAATCTTTATCAACACCAATGAATTTTATTTAATACTCCCATCCGTCAAATAACATGCTTTGTCTCATTTTTGGACAAATGTAAAATCTTTTGGGTCTTTTTCGCCAGCTAAAATATCCACCCACGTGACACTGCAATGTAATTCTCTATTACTCCTGTGTTGTGTGAATCAAATGGAAACAAGCATTCAATAAAGGGTACAAAAAGTTTACTCTCTACCGGTGAAATGCTATAAAGTTGACCTAATAAAAGTACCTGTCCTTTCGGGTTGAAGAGTGATGTAGTTTTCTTAATTAAAGGGCACTGTACACACATAAGAGTACATGTACTATTTACGTTATCTTGTCGACAAACATCAAACAAATTCACTGAGAGAAAGCAAATCTAAAAGTACAGCTCTTCAGTAGTATCCACACACACACAAAAAAAACACACACACACATATATATATATATATATATATATATATATATATATATATATATATATATATATATATATATATATATATATATATATATATATATATACCATTCGACTTTCTAATTCCTTTTGTTCTAGAAATTCGCATTCAGGCATTTACTCAGGTGATTTACTGCTCTTATTTCTCTAGGTTCTAACTGGTCTGTTATTGAATAAAAGAATGCCAAAATAATCTTATCGTCTTCTCAATCGATACAAATTAGATCAAAAATTAAAATTGAAAGGTAATATTCAATGATATAACAGTGCATGCTTGAAATGAGTAGTTGCGAAGACTGAAGAAGTCTAGAGTATGGTAGGTTTCAATAACAGTAGTGTTTGACAAATCTTAATGTTCTTTTAGCTTACGTATTTCTGCAAATCCTGTTGTTACTTAATATTTAAATCTTGAATATACATAAGAAAAGGCATTCAATTTATATGGATCATGTACTGAGGTTTGGAGAATACAGTTATATATTATTAATTTTCTTATTATTTTTACTTTTTTTAATCTTTAACAGCGTCCAAAGAATCTCACTTCTTTTTCCAACTCTTCTGAGAAATCAACAAAGTTTTTAAAATATCATGTACGTGACTTCAAATTTGCATCGAATGTCATTTTTCTATATTCTTGAACTAGTGGGTAAAACATTGTGCAATTTTTTAACGTGATATATCATGTAAATGACGCTATTGAAAAGTCATTTTTCTATTGTCTTGAACTAGTGGGTAAAAACATTGTGCAATTTTTTAACGTGATATATCATGTAAATGACGCTATCGAAAAGTTATTTTTCTATAGTCTTGAACGTAGTGGATAAAAACATTGAGCATAACATAAACAAACTTAAAAAATTTCATGAAAAGATATTATTACTTATTCCCCTGTTCCTAAGTATATTTTAGTCTGAGCTGGCATGACAATGTGATACAGATAAAAGTTTCTCTACCTGAAACCAACTCCAGATGAATACCCTTCATTGCAAACCTCATATTGTGAGTAGCTAGTTGGATGCAAGCAACAAACAACAGACGAGTTACAAATGTGTGAACAGTAATTATTTTCCATTCAACTCCGAAAGACGTTCTTGAACATCGAAGGACCTTTTTCTCTCTCCAATTTCCAGACACATGAAAACTGATAACACTATAACCATAGAAGAGGCTGTGTAGCTAGATCCCCCGCGCTTGGAGTATTTGTTTGAAACCGTCGAATTTAGTGTGATTCATGAGCAGCCATATAGGTGATAGTATTGCAATTGACGTCGGTACATATTCATTCATACCTTGAGGATAGGATATGAGTACAATAACTCCGACTTCTTATCTATTGGTCCGATTACGTATAAATGAGTCAGGTAACATTAGGGGTTAAGGTTAGCATGAACGCTTATAAAACATTTACCAATCGTAGTAAAGTTTACAATTTGGTGTTTAGATTTGAGGATAATATAATTCACCGATTGCTAAATTCCCATACAAATAAAGACACAAGGAAAAAACACTTTATGTAATAGTAGTATATAAACTTCAATGCCTTCTTTTCACGCACATTTAACAGGCAGAATACATTTGGTCTGAATGTATACCTTACAAACCAAAATTTTTTCACTACGTAAAACGTTTGTGCTAAACTATGTTAAGTGTGAAGCTAATGCAGATGAATAGTAGTATTATTAATAATAGTAGTATTATTAGTAATGGCAGTATTATTAGCAAAACTTGTATTATTAGTAATAGTTGTACTATTAGCAATGGTAGTATTATTAGTAAAAGCAGTATTATTAGTAATAGTAGTATTATTAGCAATAGTAGTGTTATTAGTAATAGTAGTATTATTAGTAATTGTAGTATTATTAGTAATAGTAGTATTATTAGTAATAGTAGTAATGTTAGTAATGGCAGTATTATTAGCAAAACTGGTATTATTAGTAATAGTTGTACTATTAGCAATTGTAGTATTATTAATAAAAGCAGTATTATTAGTAATAGTAGTATTATTAGTAAAGCAGTATTATATGTAATAGTAGTATTATTAGTAATAGTAGTATTTTTAGTAATAGTAGTACTATTAGTAATAGTAGCATTATTAGTAAAAGCAGTATTATTACTAATAGTAGTATTATTAGTAAAAGCAGTATTATATGTAATAGTAATATTATTAGTGTTAGTAGTACAATTAGTAAAAATAGTATTTTTAGTAATATTATTATTATTATTATTATTATTATTATTATTATTATTATTATTATTATTATTATTATTATTATCATTATTATTATTATTACTTATTATTATTATTATTATTATTAGCAATAGCATTAGTATTAGTAATAGTGGTACTATTAGTAGTAGTAGTACACTTTGTAATAATAGTATTTTTAGCAATAACAGTAGTATTAGTAATAGTAGTATTATTAGTAATATCAGAATTATTAGTAATATCAGAAGTATTAGTAATAGCGGTATTATTAGTAATAGTAGTATTATTAGTAATAACATTATTATTAGTAGTAGTACTATTAGTATTAGCATTATAATAAGTAATATTAGTATTATTAGTAATAATATTATTCTTAGTAACATTAGCATTATTAGTAATAGTAGTATTATTAGTAATAGCAGAATTATTACTATAATCTCAGATTTATTAGTAATAGTAGTATTATTAGTAATAGCAGTATTATTAGCAATAGTAGTATTATTAGTAAAAGTTGTATTAGTAGTAATAAAAATAGAAAATACTCGAAATAATAGTAGTAATAGTAGCTGTACTAGTAGTTCTCTTTTCAAAAATGATGTTACTGATCTTAAACGGTATGCCTATTTAAACTTAAATATTTTATTAAAAAGGGCATGCTGTTTACATCATCTCTTTCCATGATATCTGAAGCAGCACATTAATTTGTACTTAGATATGTTTAAACTGGCATCTTTGTTTTACATGTATGTACATTACGATGACATTCTGCATTGAACTTCACTTAATACCTGTGACTGATTATGTGTGTGTATTTGTGTGTGTGTGTGTGTGTGCGTGTGTGTGTGTGTGTGTGTGTAAAAAAGAAAAGTCTATCGTTTCGCAAGATTGCGGTTGATGAAGAGTTATCTTTCCTAAGTAAACCATTCTGACTCGGTATGTAATTTATTCATTTACTTGCTATTTCTTTCAGAAAGAACTTCGCCCTTTTGAACTCTTCGAAACTGCCAACGCCACTGAATTTCCATCCGACAACCCACCCAGTAATCATAAAGATATTAAAAGTTCTCAATTTACTTCCGCACTCTATGGAAGCAAAAGGGATAGGTATGTATGGCCAATAAGAATGTGTGTGTACTTGCATACTACTACTACTACTGCTACTACTACTACTACTACTACTACTACTACTACTACTACTACAATTACTACTACTACTACTACTACTACTACTACTACTACTACCACTACTACTACTACTATTATTAATACTACTACTACTATTACTACTACTGCTACTACTACTACTACTACTACTACGACTAATTATTATTATTATTAGTAGTAGTAGTAGTAGTAGTAGCAGTTATAGTAGTAGTAGTAGTGATGGTAGTAGTAGTAGTAGGAGTAGTGGTAGTAGTAGTAGTAGTAGTAGTAGTGGTGGTGGTGGTGGTAGTAGTAGTAGTAGTACTAGTAGTAGTAGTAGCAGTAGTAGCAGTAGTAGTAGTAGTGGTGGTGATAGTAATAGTGGTGGTGGTAGTAGTAGTAGTAGTAGTAGTAGTAGTGGTGGTGGTAGTAGTAGTGGTGCTGGTAGTAGTAGTAGTAGTAGCAGTAGTAGAGGTGGTGGTAGTAGTAGTATTAGTACTAGTAGTAATAGTAGTAGTAGTAGTAGTAGTAGTAGTAGTAGTAGTAGTAGTAGTAGTAGTAGTAGTAGTAGTAGTATTCACAACTGAGAATGAAAAGGCTTGTTACCTATTAATTCCATGAAAGACCATTCTACATATTACCTTGAATCTATCATTCATTAGTGAACTCTTTAATTTGTACATCTGGGAAGAGAGGATGACATCTTTTTATAAGGAGATTGTTGCATGGTGAAATTCAAAAAAGAATATATTCTTGGATTGTATTATTGTGATTTAACAAAAGTCTGCACATCTCTACGACACAGGTCATCAGAGGTACAGACACAGTTCAGGGTTATCTTGGAATACCACTAAAGGTTATTCACAACTTTATTCATTGTGTTACAATTTCTAGGATTATTGGAAATTTAATTCACAAAACAGTATATATGTGCCATCATTTTTAGGTGCTTAGTCGTGACGGGATATGGGCAGGTGTGTGCAGGCAAGGCAAAGGGTGCCATTTACTCGAGGACCTGGCTTTGAAACTCTGTAGGGTACGAATTATAATTCTCTAACCTGTACGATAGTAATAGTTGTAACAAATTATATATATATATATATATATATATATATATATATATATATATATATATATATATATATATATATATATATATATATTCAGACAGTATCCCGACAAGTGACATTTTGGTTGATATCGAAGGATACCAGTATCTAGTTGACCCAAATGAAGACATCAGTATAGACTGCAATTCGACGAGCATAGTGCCTACACAAGGTAAAGCACAACTTCTGGTTATATGTTCTTGCTTTTCGGTTGTCAATAAATGGGATAAGATACGTATGTTTGTAACAGGTTTCTACTGAGTTATATGTCTAAAAGAAATATTCGCAAAAGGCTTTATTTTATTTTAAATCTGATGGTATAATATTCTTTGTAAATTATTCTAATTAAATTCGATTTCGGTATCGTCTGCTCTTCGGCGTGGCATATACATCAAGCTGTCAGTGCGGCATAAAAGAGATCTTACTACTGCAGCATATATTAGATGTTATTGCGAATCTCGATCTCTTTAAGCATCTTTTGAGTAAATACATACATAAAGGCCCTGCCTACTCTGATGACACTTAGATGTGCCGGTCTGCAGCCGGCATATATGCAAGAATTTATGTAGAAGCTCACTCATCTTATACACAGCGACATAATCGGCTTTCTGCTTACACTTAGTTTCCTATTTCATTTTGAAACAACTAAATTTTGAAATATTATTATTCGCGTACAATAGTCCCTCAGTACATGACCAGATATGATACACATGAACCATTTCCTGCATTATACGTTTAACCGCAGACTACAACTTGATTTAGTAAGAAATATAACTCATCGATAATATTACGTATTCTTTCCTGACGATAAAGAGAGACCTTTTTATTATATCAGGCTCTGGACAACAGCAAATATCTGATCAGAAAGGTAATAATGGAAAGAGTTTCCATGACCATTATTCAACGACATGCAGAATTTGTCTATCAACTTCCAGAGTGGAAACGAATCAACCCGAACCGTGTTTTTCTTTTTCTGACCTCCCATCAGCTACTAATAACACAGGATCTGGAAAACAAAGTAAGCGAGCTCAATGGGAATATTACATATACGTGCTCAACCCATTCAACTAGTCTATAAAATAACCCACCAATTTAACAAATATAACTAAAAATCTTTTAGTGGCTAACAACTTAAGAATAATTGAGAGCCTGTACTCTATCCACGCAACCCATTGCCAGTCCACTGTCAAGTATTAACTTTACCAACCTTAAAGAATAGCAAGACTGCAAGTGATTGCCGAAATGTGGCAATATGAGAAAATTGATACTGGTAATATTGAAATAACATCTTAAATATCGTGAAAGAAACGTTGACGATTAAAGCACAGCTTCTTTTACTTTCATGAATAGGCTAAAACAATGTTTAACAAACCAGTCTAGGAATGTCAGTCACTGCTCATTATATCACCAACGTAATTGCCCCAAATATTCTATAAGCCGATAAAATAAATGATCATGAACACCTTGGCACTGGAAAATTAATCGTATAAAGGGTTCAAGTCTATGATACATTATATAAATTATTATTATTATTATTATTATTATTATTATTATTATTATTATTATTATTATTATTATTATTATTATTACACAGGGACACGTGGTTGCCGGTTGTGGGAATTCATCCGAAACCTTCTAAGAGATCCGTGCTTTAATCCGTCATATATCTGTTGGGAGAATGAGGAGGAGGGGAAGTTTCGTATTGTTAAATCCAGAGAGTTAGCAAGATTGTGGGGAAGCAAAAAAGGAAATACAAATATGACGTATGAAAAGATGAGTCGAGCAATGAGGTACACTCTCGTTTTGCTGCTGCTTAAAATGTGGATGTTGTTGTCATTGTTATTATTATTAGTGTTGTTGTACAAAAAAATACAATTTTTATATTGTTTTATAAGAAAGTGATAAATAAAAATCAAACAAAAAAAAAAGAAACTCTAAAATATGACTTTATTCAGGACAAAGCGATGATTACTATCAGATTGTATATTTTACATTAATTTTACAAAGTGTCTCTAGAACCCTTCAGAAGAAAATTATTGTTAAAAATCGTGACGCATTAAAATTTAAACAATATGCTATATATTTGAGGCATTTTTTGACTGAATGAAAATTAAACTTTTAAAAACAAATAAAATAATGGTAATAATGAGCCAGTACTATAAGGCTCAATGGATGGTTATATGGATAGCTGTATGAATAGCAATATGGATAGCTTTTTGAATAGCCTATGTGTATAGCTATATTAATAGCCTAGAAATAGCAATATGGATAGCTATATAAATAGCTATATATATAGCTGTATGTATAGCCTATATGGATAGCTCTATGATCAGTTATATGGATAGCTGAATAATGAAAAGCCTATACGGATAGCTGTATGATTAGCTATATGGATAGCTTATGAATATCTATATAGATAACTATATGATTAATTATATGATAGCTATATGATTAGATGTATGGGTAGCTGTATGGATAGCTGTATGTATGGTTGTATGGATAGCTATATGATTAGATGTATGGGTATCTGTAAGTATAGATGCATGTATGGTTGTATGGATAGCTATATGGATATCGGTATTGGTAGTGTTATGTATATGTAATAAAATTGTTTATTTGTTAGTTTTCAAGTTTTAAAAATATTCTTATTTTATTCCTTTTCATGTAATTGTAATGATAATTTGGTCTACTGAATTTGAATTTTTAAAAAATTTAATTCAGTTCGGTTTGACCTGATAAACAATCAGTAGTTGAGACATTGTATCTTTTGCTGAACTAGATTCAGAACCAGTGTCAGGTTTGGAGCAAACAACGTTTTAAGCATTCAATTCTAGAGTAAGAATAATTGATTTTGGCTTAGACTGTGCTACAGTACGTGATTTTAGGCATATAATGTTTTTAAGTTATACTGGGAAAATGATGACGTGAAGTTCATCTGTGAATCTGTTTTGCGTCTTAATTTACTGCATGGTCATTTTCTTGAGAAGAAGTAGCCAGTTGTGTTTTAAACCATTGAAGCTCAAAGATACTTTGTTGTGACCAATTTTCGTTGAATTTGTTTTCTATTTTTGGAATTAGTAAAATAATTACTAGTGCTCATCAGTATTCTTGGACATAGACATTTATCGAAATTTATTTAGAAATTATAAACTGGAATGTCATTTCCTTGTGAGTCAACAAAGAACTGTTGACACATCAGGACAAAGCAAACCATCGAAAACGTCATCGCCTTCCATCTTGGAATTTCATCGGAATTCGACCTGTGTGTTATTTAAGACTTTGCATTGATAGGACTTATATTTTTTTAATTATTTGGATTAATTTTGGATTTGATTCATTAGTCATTTTTCTCATTGTTATCTTATTTTGTTCGTAGGAAATAAATAGTTTGTTAACTTTTACAAAACTCGTTTGCTTTACTCTTACTTTTACTTTAGTACGAGCCTAGACACGGAACAGTAGCTAAATTGATATGTAACTGTTGCAATATAACTGAACCCACGATCTCCAACAACTGTTAATTTTTTTGGACGGCCTTTGGACTTTTCCTATTAACGTCTTTTGTAGCATATTCTATGACCCATTCCATATCGTACTGTGGAGTTATCGCTCGACACAATATGTTCTCAATTAAGTATTTTGTTTACATGTATTATTGTCATCATTATCGTCATCATGGTGTTCAGAAAAAGAAGATTTAATTGAGAAATAAAGATTTCAACAGAATTTGACACGTATCAAGGCCGGTCAGTCAGGATGGTAACTGATATAAACTATTGGGAGAGGGAGCGGCGGCTTTAAAACTTTCAAAATATTTTTACAAATTTTAATTTTGCTTCTTTTCCCGTATGCACATTGCTACTAGAATATGTAGATGTTAACATAATGTTCTAGTTATATCATATGCCAATCAAGGTATATGGCAGATCTACATTCAAGTTTTTCTTTTTCATAGATACTATTACAAGAAAAAAGTTCTTGCTCCAGTCCTCGGAAAGCGATTAGTATACAGCTTTGGACCCAGAGCGAACTGGAAGCTATGAAATGCTTCGAACCACACACTGAAGGTCTACATTAAAGGATTTCTTTTCGGCAACCATCGGTGTTTGTGTGAATACCGCCATGCATGTATAGAAGCTTGCAAATTTGCGAATATACATCAGTTTTGACGATTAACCAACGAATAATAATTTGACTAAAGTATTGTTATGAGACTAAGAAGTTCTTTTGGTTCCTTAAGGTCTCCAAAGACAAATGAGTAAGCTTACAATATGTCTTGAACAAACAGTAACCATCAGGGAACTAACGTCACATTCTGTTCACGCAGATTTGGAGTCCAGTAGATCCGTGATGCATACATTATATTATATGCACTGCTGTATAGGTTTGTTTTTAATGTATGTATTCCAAATTTAGTATATTATCAAATGCCATACCATCTTAGCCAGCCAAGGGTTTCTGCACCATCATCGCTAAGAAAGCACCTCAGGTATTTGGCGATTTACTATCCAGTATTGGACAGTATACCTTTGTCGACCACGTATATTTCTTAACAGGCTAGTAAATTAGCTCTATGTATTGGACCCTTTACTTGCTTTGCTGCAAGGGCGTGCCAGACTTAGTGTAAAATTTGTCTTGAATGAAATTTGATCTACATAAAATAATTCGTAAAAATATAACGTGTGTTTTTACAAAACGAAAAAATGCACAGCTCATTAGAACACATTAGTGATCAAATTATTTGCTTCGGTTGTGCGCAGGTTTTTACAAGTTGTTAAAAACTCTTCGAATTTGGAATTAAATAAATCTAGGGTGTAAAAATGCCTACATAAAAATGATCGATTTTGAAAAACACCGTAATTTATGATATGTGTACTAACTCATGACATATTAGATTGCTGAGAAAGGTATGTACTGTTTCGCTATCCAACCGAATGCAGCTAAAAGAAAGCAATCCAATCAGATCACTTGTAGCATTTTGTTTTGGAGATCGTTAAGAATAATCACAGTTTCCGTGCGTAATAACACATGCCAAAGGTATATTTTACCAGTTTAGATATTTTAGGCAACGTTTAATTATGACTAACGCCTGCTAACATCATGGAAATTGTTTTAGTAAATACCTGACAGGTTACTTTCCGAGATATCTAATTGGTTAAATAATTTCGTTTGCTATGGGCAGGAAATCAATTATCCGCCAAGGTGCTTATTCAAAAAATCCTTGTAGCAAGCTCAATAAGCCAAGAGCTCAAATGCAGCAAAATGGATATACCGGCCTTGACTAGCAATGATGACGCCACACATAGATGAACATGTACCACATTTGGTGCCATTAGTTATTATCATTGAAAACATAGCTAAATTATATACATATGTAACAATGTATTATATCAGCGTGTGCAACATTCTTTGATACAAATAACATTTTAATGGAGATTTTACTTTGAACTTAAATACTACTATGTATGTATGTTTGTATGTATGTATGTATGTATGTATGTATGTATGTATGTATGTATGTATGTATGTATGTATGTATGTATGTATGTATGTATGTATGCATGTATGCATGCATGCATGCATGTATGTATGTATGTATGTATGTATGTATGTATGTATGTATGTATGTATGTATGTATGTATGTATGTATGTATGTATGTATGTATGTATGTATGTGGTTTGTATGTATGTATGTATGTATGTATGTATGTATGTATGTATGTATGTATGTATGTATGTATGTATGTATGTATGTATGTATGTATGTATATATGTATGTATGTATGTATGTATGATTGTAAAATACATATACATGGTGATAAAAGTCGTTGCAGGAAATTGTTACAAGGTTATTATTAGTAGATTGATTATTATAATACTGTAAAGATACAAAAGACTAATCGTAATTTGATTGATTTAAAATTGTCCGATTATCAGTTTGCTATTGTTAGTTTAAAGACTTGGAAATTTGTTATATTTTTTATAAAAAATATTTTTTATATTAATTGCAAAGACAATCCATTTTTATAAATACTTACAATCGCATTATGTAATTTAAAATTACTAACAAGAGCTTTTTAATATTTTTAAATACAAGCATGTGTTTGACTAATTTTGTGTTATTGCTTTCAAACAATAAACAATGAATTATTCAAAAATAAATATTGCGCATTGCTTACCTCGAAGAAACAACAATTTAGGACTCTACTGGTTGAAGACTAGACTTTTGTGGATGCGTCTTTTGTTTGCATTCATTTGTTATCGCAGCTTATCCGAATATACTTGGGAAAAAGTCCTGGCGAACAGTCATGAAGTCTTAATAAATGTTAAATCAAAATGGTATAGCTACAAAAGCGGTCGTATAGACAATTATATTATCACGCCTTCTCCTGAATAGACTATCATATAGACATGTTTTCTCTAAAATACTTATTATTGCTCGTAGATGTATAGGGATGTAAATAATGCCAATCTAAAATTGAATAAAGTCGCCAAAACAACCGCCTTAAAAACCGTCGCGTTCAAACTTTTTTATTTCATTTTATTAAAAAAAATCGGTCATAGACAAAATGGTGCTGTCAAAGCAGCCATGCTGCCAATAATTGTATCGCTACAACTAAATGGATGGTTTAATTAAAAAATAGAAAATGGTGTCAATCTGACAGTCGGAGCTGTCATAGCAGCCACGTTAACAATAATTGTATCGCTACAACTAAATGGATGTTTTAATTTAGAAAGACTTTGAAAATGGTGCCAATCTGACAGTTGGAATTGACATAGCAGCCACGTTGACAATAATTGTGTCACTACAACTAAATGGATGGTTTAATTAAGAAAGAGTTTGAAAATGGTGACAATCTGTCAGTTGGAACTGTCATAGCAGCCACGTTGACAATAATTGTATCGCTACAACTAAATGGATGTTTTAATTTAGAAAGACTTTGAAAATGGTGCCAATCTGACAGTTGGAATTGACATAGCAGCCACGTTGACAATAATTGTGTTACTACAACTAAATGGATGGTTTAATTAAGAAAGAGTTTGAAAATGGCGACAATCTGACAGTCGGAGCTGTCAAAGCAGCCACGTTGACAATAATTGTATCGCGCCAAGTAAATGGATGGGTTAATTAAGAAAGATTTTGAAAATGGTGACAATCTGACAGTCTGAGCTGTCATAGCATCCACGTTGACAATAATTGTATCGCGCCAACTAAATAGATGGTTCAATTAAGAAATAGTTTGAAAATGTTGCCAATCTGACAGTCGGAGGTGTCATAGCAGCCACTTTGACAATAATTGTATCGCTACAAATAAATGGATGGTTTAATTAAGAAATAGTTTGAAAATGTTGCCAATCTGACAGTCGGAGCTGTCATAGCAGCCACGTTGACAATAATTGTATCACTGCAACTAAATGGATGGTTTAATTAAAAAAGAGAAAATAGTGTAAATCTGACAGTCGGAGCTGTCATAGCAGCCACGTTGACAATAATTGTATCGCTGCAACTAAATGGATGATTTAATTAAGAAAGAGAAAATGGTGCCAATCTGAGAGTCGGAGCTGTCATAGCAGCCACGTTAACAATAATTGTATCGCTACAACTAAATGGATGGGTTAATTAAGAAAGACTTTGAAAATGGTGCCAATCTGACAGTTGGAATTGACATAGCAGCCACGTTGACAATAATTGTGTCGGTACAACTAAATGGATGGTTTAATTAAGAAAGAGTTTGAAAATGGTGACAATCTGTCAGTTGGAACTGTCATAGCAGCCACGTTGACAATAATTGTATCGCGCCAAGTAAATGGATGGGTTAATTAAGAAAGATTCTGAAAATGTTGCCAATCTGACAGTCGGAGCTGTCAGAGCAGCCACGCTAACAATAATTGTATCGCTTCAACTAAATGGATGGTTTAATAAAGATATAGTTTGAAAATGTTGCCAATCTGACAGTCGGAGCTGTCATAGCAGCCACGTTGACAATAATTGTATCGCTACAACTAAATGGATGGTTTAATTAAAAAAGAGAAAATAGTGTCAATCTGACAGTCGGAGCTGTCATAGCAGCCACGTTGACAATAATTGTATCGCTGCAACTCAATGGATGGTTTAATTAGGAAAGAGTTTGAAAATGGTGTCAATCTGACTGTCGGAGCTGTCATAGCAGCCACGTTGACAATAATTGTATCGCGCCAACTAAATAGATGGTTTAATTAAGAAAGAGTTTGAAAATGGTGACAATCTGACAGTTGGAACTGTCATAGCAGCCACTTTGACAATAATTGTATCGCTACAACTAAATGGATGGTTTAATTAAGAAATAGTTTGAAAATGGTGTCAATCTGACAGTTGGAACTGTCATAAGAGCCACGTTGACAATAATTGTATCGCGCCAACTAAATGGATGGTTTAAATAAGAAAGACTTTGAAATAATATGACAATCTGACAGTCGGAGCTGTCATAGCAGCCACGTTGACAATAATTGTATCGCTACAACTAAATGGATGGTTTAATTAAGAAATAGTTTGAAATGGTGTCAATCTGACAGTCGGAGCTGTCATAGCAGACATCTTGACAATCATTGTATCATTTTAAATTTTTAAATAAATCAGTCCTCTACTTTCTGTCTGTTTTCATTCTCCTTTCTCTCCTTAACCCAGGTATCTTTTATCTCGTTCACCTCCTCTTCCAGCACCTTTCGGATCATTTATTTGCTTTCGTTAATTGTTCTAATCCATTCTTCACAAAACACCAATCCGTTTAATTCTCTTTATTCTTAAAGGTACCTCATTTTTATCACTCCATCAAGAACCTTCTTCAATGTTTGCAGTCGCACATATTTAGGTTTAACAAAGTCTCTTAACTTCTCCACTTCCTCCTCTATCATGACTTTAACCAGATCTCTCATTACTTTCAGACTAGTCACTTGACTTGACGCAAAGTCTAGGCTACCTGGATACCTACATTCATCTGCAAGCTTTTTTCACCACATAGGTGGAATCCATCATCTAATATGAAGTGTCTTTAAAGTCATTAAATAAATTCATCTCTCAATGCTTTGACTAGCCTATAGCCCGAAAATACATCCCTGTTGGTTTGAACCCTTCTACCTATTTCTGTACCCTCCTACCGATTTTAATAACTAAAAAGTTTAATGTGATAGAAAGTGCACTGAACTAAGTCAATTGAATCATTGATTTATAATTTCTAACCTGACTGTCACCAGAATGGCACTAGTACTTGCATCCCCTTGCACCTTTCATGCTTAACGGACTTTCCATACTAACACGGCGCCATATTTCATACACTACGGGGTAGTTTATTTCCATCCGACAACATAATGACGTAATTGGTCATATTCGGTAACTGCTGGATAATTCCGTAAATTACAATAACGTTGACTTTCGAATTATATTCCTTTGCACACGTGAACATATTAACAAAACCGCTTCATAAATCCACGTGAAAGGCAAATTTGTTGTTATTGTTTTCCTTTTGCTTGATTCGACACTGTAAATATCGGAAGCAGAGGACATATGTATGTACATATGTAGTTGCTCATGCGCTCATTTGCTGAAAATGGACTGGTCCAGAAACTGGAAATGGTTCTCAAGCATGTCGGTCTATTACATTGAAAACTTACGTTAAGCTTGAAACGCGCAGGCGATAACGGTGTTATGGCAATTCTTCTCACATTCAGGTTAGAAAATATAAATCAATGAATGAATTGACTATGTTCCTTGCACTTTTTATCAAATTAAATGTTTCCGTTATTGAAATCGGCAGGGGGGTACAAACCAATGGGGGTGTATTTTCGGACTATAGTCAATGTTTGGTAGCCAGACTGACTGACTAATTGACTAGTTGGTGTCGCCTCTGCACCTAGTGCTTTCACGACTTAACGTCCTTGGCTGGGCCAGAGGCCCTTTTTGGGAGCATTCTATGCCCTAGGCTTGGTGATAACCCGATTGGAGGGCACACAGCCAGAGCTGGATGTCATTTACGATGGGGTGGCACTGCTCCCCAAAGAGGCACTTAGCCCTTGGCTGGGCCTTTGTGATACCAGTGGGCCATCCGTTACATTACCGGTCAGGTAAGGATGGTTGTAGGATTTGGACCACCATCTGAAAGGATCATATATGGTAATCGAGGTCCAAACTGAAGACCGGTTTAGAATTTGTGGGGCGGAAGGCAGAGACGCCTGGATTGTACCTCTCTCTTGAGCTTGTTCGTATTCCAGGGTAGGGTGTTATGGGACAGCAGGTGGGATGTGTTCTGGACTGTCCCTTATCTTTCATACGATACCAAACAACTATATTGCGGGTCACGGTAGAAAATCTTTGCTCTGCAAGGTCAGGATTACAACAAGGTATTGCTGATATGTATTCCTAGCACCTGCTTGATGTTCTCACCTAAAATGTTTGTGTGTGTGTATGTGTGTGTATGTGTGTGTGTATGTGTGTGTGCCGGTAGAACTTCATAGTCTGCCTCTTCCTTTGATATAGGTTTTTGTTGGTAGGTAATGTACATCTTTTGGAAATGGCAATGGGTTATTGAAGTTGTTATTGGCGTGTGATGTATAACCTTTAAATTTGACAAATTTTTGTTGTAATTGTTATTGGCTAATGCTACAAAATCTATTCGAATTTGCACATGTTTGTGGAGTGGGAATGTACTTCTTTTCTCCTTTCGTTATGGCTGACTCAGTCTTCATCTGCAATATACCTTCTTTATTGTCCTTTTCATCTTCTTCCTCCTGGTTTATGTCTTCTTAGTATTCCTTGTGTTACCACCCTGTAGTTGAAGTGTGTATGTTAAGGAATCAATTTTGTATAAATCTTTTTATTTAATTTTTATTTCATTCAATGTAATTATTATGATGATTATGTTGGCATCACTATATGTTGTTAGAAACATGTTTACTTAAGTGGTAAATGTGACTTATGTGAGCACGTGCTGTCTATGATGACAAATTCGTTACAATTAAACATTCAGGAATAGCTATGAAAACGATTGGCTGGTACTTGGTCAGGTTTTCCTAATGTCTAGATGTATTGCAAAACTACACGTGTCCTCCGTGCACGTGTAATTGAAACAACGTATTAATCTTCGTTTATATGCATAGGTATTGTGTAAGTCAGAGTCAGATTCATAGAAAGAATAAAGAACAGATTCCTAGCCTATTGTAACATCTTAGAGTTACACAGCTTCTATTACCTTAAAAAATGGTATTTTTGTGCTAGAAGAAGTTAACTGTTCGTATGTCTACGTAGAAAATCATGTATTATGTTAGTGGAGCTAATTGTTGAACTTCGTTTTTCTAAATAATTGTTTTCCTGGAGAACATTACTGGTTTGGACAAAGACATTTTCTGAAAATAGTCTAAATTGGAACGGAATAATATTAAGTGTGCTTTATTGTGTAAATTCTGGATTTTTGTGTTAGAATTCCTCTGACGTAATCAGCTGCAATCTTGAACCGGAACTAAACTTCAGACTGTGTTTGTTTAGAACTGTTTACAGGACTTATGTTTTATTTCAGTAAACAAACAATTTGGATCGTTATTAATCGTAAGTCTTGTTTAACATATTTACTTTATATTATGTTTTCTAGCAAAATAAATTATTTTTGTTAAAATTTGCAAAGCTTGTTGTCTTCACTTTTTCTTTGTGTTACTTTGAAAGATCCGTTAAGTAACACTTGGAATTATTATCATTCTTTCCAAGAGGCCAGTTTTTCATCTTTGTTCGTGTTGTTTTTTGTTGTTTTTTCTTGTTTTTGATTTTTTTTTTCTGGCCGTGTTGGTTTTATTTTTTATTACTATTATAGTTGAATTTATTCCTCTAAGTGTAAAATCTATTTATATATTAGGTCAACGCTATATATTATATAATCAAGTTAGATTAATTAAAGAAATGTGTATCACTTGGATTTAATTAAAATACATTAGAAACAGACAGATTATATAATTGATGTATGAGATATGTTGAATAAAGGAGATTGGGTGAAGTAGATTGACTGTGCTAGAATAAATTGAAAATAGGGGCTGGCATTATATTGACTAGACAAGTAGTGTGAGAGTATAAGTTGATTTATAATAAATGAAATGGTTGACTTAAGTATATCAAATAAATAAATAAATAAATAGCGCAAATATATATTTAGGTTTATTATTATAATTGTAAGTTATATTATTACATTAATCTTAAGTATTGACTGCCACTATTTTGTTAATTTCCAATCCCTTTATTGGACAAATCATAGGCTAAATAATTAGGTGAGTAGGTATCTTTAGATTGGTTGCATTTTGTTTGTTTTACTCGTTTCCTCGACCAGCTGCAATGTGTTGTGTTTATATGAGAAACGCGCCTAAATTCTAACAAATCAAATTGGTCTTTATGAAACATTCTATATTAATCAGATTATTCCTATTTGTAACACGCTCCTATGAGCAACGCGGCACCGTTTATGGGGTATTTGCATTATGGGATAAAAACAGATCAAATTTATTTGCAATAAAGGTTATTTACATTTTCTATGTTCAATTTATATGTTAAATACATTTCCGATATTTTCCTCGATAACAATTATTAAGTACATTACACATAAACTGATGTATTATTCTGTATTTTAGTCGTTGTAGTTATTGTTATGATATAGCAGACTACATAGCATTTAGATGCACATCTGCACAATTAAATTTGGTATCAGAATATTTGTATTTATTTGTGTTAGTAATAAAGTTAGGTATTTAATTAAATATATATATGACAATGTAAGTTTTTAGATCCTTAGAAGTTAATCTATTTCTTTACCTTGCCCAAAGTGTGTAATGTATAATCCGTCCCATATTGTTCATTATCCTTGCGTCAGGAATCTCAAGTTGTCATTGAACTAGTTTAGGTCCAGTGTGCGAATTCAATTTGTCGGTTTTACTCCATCGATGTTGTTCCATAGGTCTCCGCCCCCATGTTTTGGCGGCATACATCGTGTAAGCGGGAGTAATAGAAAAATACGTCTTAACGCTTCGGCTGTCAGTATTGTTTTCCTACTGCATATAACTGAATGATTCGGATTATAGTCGCGTATTGTTCTCGATCTGCTTATGCGACTGTTTGCAGCCCCTGGCTAGGAGGCAGTCCCCATATATTCCCCCTCCCCAAGTTCCATACGAATCGGTCAAGATTGAATAGGGTAGAATTGTTCATCTTTGCTGCCTTGGTCTAGAGTGAAATCAAAATCCCACAAGGCGTAACGTTCTGCATAATTCTCTTAAGTCGTATGTGGCTGGTATTGGTTCATAACTGTCCGGTAGCTTCCTGCAGGCACAAATACGATCTCAATTATTTGTTCATGTCAAAGCCAGGTTCGAAAAGTCTTGTATACCGGGTCTTGCTATCACGACTGACTTCGATTTTGGACACACCAAAGTGCTGAAAGTGGAAAAGATTTTTCGGAGGTCTTTTGAAGACTGCATTTTTGATAATGCAAAGGATTAGACGTTTGGATCACTGTAATTGGAACAGATGATCTTCGATGATGGATCACTGTCCTCTTGGAACAGGTGAATGTTATCACTTCCTGGTGTCGTATGGAGTACTTGGCTCTCGTTCTGCTCAAATTGTGATTGATGTCGTATCCGTTAGGTGACACTTCCACGCGTCGCACGTAGAGTCGAGCTTCTTTGATTTTGGTTTTGGAATTGGCAGCAGCAGCAGCATAAGCTGTCAAATGGAAAGCGGCACTACCTGGGATTCAGTCTCAGTCTACTCAGTTCATCAAATAGTTTTCTTGAAGTCTCATGTCCAAATGCAAGTGATCCATCAGTTCTAAACTCTTCCCATTCTGGATACGATTTCTACGGTCTTTAATGACACGTTATGGTATGGTTCCTAATATGTAATCAAATTGATGTCATTGAAACTGCCTGATGTGTCAGGTTTCCATTCCACGCAAGCATCCAAATGGGTGTTATTGGCTTCTTTTTCGTACGTCAAGAGATTTTCCAGGTACTCTATGTAAGTATAAGTATCCATGTTCATACTGGCTAGGTTGTAATTCACATACAAATCCAATCCATTGAACAGGTAGTGCATAAAATCGTTGATGGGAGTTTTACAAGTCTAGGTTCGTTCAAAGTAACAAAAAAGGAGTGAAGCCAACAAGCTATATAATTTTTTTTAAACAAAATAAGCTATTTACCAAGAAAAAGACCAGTAACAATATCACAATGGACTTATAGTTTGTTAATATAATCCAAACATTAATCCAAAAATTGAAAAAATATAAGTCATGTCAGTAAAATGTCCTAAATAAATCCATGTTAGAATCTCGGCGATGTTCAAAGATGGCGGACAACGACTACAGATGAATGCAGGATTGATTTCTCAAACATTCTACGTTGCATTTCATGTATCACGAAAGAACTGTCAAAAGATCCACGATGAATTTTTTGAATCGTGGAATATTATTCTGGCTTTAGAAATCTGAATAATTTCCACTAAATGTCTTTATCCAAGAACTTGATGAAGAGCAGCACTTGTTAATGTTTCCTAGAGAATTAATTATTAAATTCAAAGAACGGAAAAACTAATAAAACTAACTATACTCGCAACAACTAAAATACCTCTGAACTGTCAAGGTATTATTTTACAACTAAACTAGAAAACAGTGTTATTGAGTATTAAACCTCACTTAAACGTCATTTCGACGATGGGGATGGGTCTCATTTCCTGCAAGGCACTTGATACGTATGCCAAGATAGTCTTATTTAAGAACCAACAATAAAAAACCGTTGATAACACATGGTGATCACACAAATGAGATAAGACCTTCATTTTTGTGTGGTTATCACACAACTGAGATAAGACCAATCATTTTACATCACGTTTTTGCCATGTGTCTGACCTAAGGTCAGCTAAAACTAATGCTAATGAAGTACTTTACTTTCTATACAAACAGAATTTGCGTTTAGAAAATCGAATCCCGTGGAAATAGTCAATACAATAAAATGTAATGAAACAAAAATAAAACAAACAAATTAGAAACTAACACATATGCAATTTAATTACATATACGTCACAGGAGCTACTTCCTCAGCGTCTATATGACCTAGATCCTTATCGAGAACTTTGACTTTCAAGTAACTGCTATTCAGATGGATGTAATCTCTGGGCTGTCCTTTGATTTCAAACTAAATGGGAGCTGAGTCGGTCAAAGATGTCGGGATAAAATTCTACCCATTGGAATTCTTGCATCATGATCATGATAAGTGGCACGGCAAACAGATCCAGTTCTGACTTGGAAGATACGCAAGACTCTCGGTGCTTCATTTTTTTCTTTCTGTGATTTAATAATAAAAAACGTCTAAATCTAAAACGGTTCTTCATTGCTTTGTTGTTCTTAGTCTGGGTATATGAATCCTATGGACCGGCATCTTCGTCGTCGTCTGTCTCTGCCTTGTCCTTGATGTGGCGTTATGAAACAGGCGTGCCTGGCTCGACAGCGTCCGGGGAATTTATAGGAGTTTCTCGTCGGTTTGAAGCTAGACATTTATGGATGCTCTCAAGAAAGCTTCTTTGGAGATTTGTTTGACGATGATGCCATTTTGGAGAAATTCTTTGCCTTTTACTCAAAGCGACATCTTTCAAGGTGTGCAAGTCTCTTGTCACCATCAGTTTCAAAACGGGGCCATTGAACGAAAGGGCAATTTCGGCATATCTCCTAAACCATATCCTCATTGTCGAGCAAATCTTTGATAAGCAGAATGCATGAATTACTAGCTGTGAGAGTCATAGTTTTCTAAAATGGAGTTTCAACATAAATTTTTCCTTTGTTGAAAGAAACATATTGTCCCACATCTCCTTTTACAGAAATGTTGACAGTGTCTAAATCATCAGCAAATATTGATGATGTAAACATTCGCAGTGAATGTGATATACGTTTCTACCTTCCTCGTCAGCGATCGTGGGATAATTCACTTTGAAGGGAATGACACGAAGTAACGGTATAGAGGTGTGTCCCACCACATTGTACTCCACCACATCAGAGTACACGATCGATCAATAGATAGATAGATAAATAGATAGATAGATAGATAGATAGATAGATAGATAGATAGATAGATAGATAGATAGATAGATAGATAGATAGATAGATAGATAGATAGATAGATAGATAGATAGATAGATAGATAGATAGATAGATAGATAGATAGATAGATAGATAGATAGATAGATAGATAGATAGGTAGGTAGGTAGGTAGGTAGGTAGGTAGGTCGGTAGGTCAGTAGGTAGGTAGGTCTGTCGGATGGTCGATGGGTGGGTGGGTGGTTGGGTGGTCGTGTGGTTAGGTTGGTGGGAGTGGGTGGGTGGGCAGGGCAAGGCAGGCATGTAGCAGGCATAGCCTCAATGGGACGTCAATTTAGTGTTAAATGTGGTCGTTTGTACCTTAGCCTCGAACTTTGGAGGGTTGTACCGTAGATTTATAGTTTATTGCATTTGTATGGGCAAATATGAACGAGTCTTTCGGATGGCTATACAGCACTACCTTGAACGTGCAGAATATCCATCCGACAAAACGAGTTCATATTTTTCCATACAAATGCCATAACTTTTTCATAATATGCTCATTATTTTAATCTACTCAATGCTTAAATATATAATAAAAGTACACTACAAGAAACAAAGTAACTGAATGTATGCCGTATTCCAAACTAAATACACAAGCATAGATGCATCATTGCGCAACATTAATATTAATATGCACGTAACTCCGCCCAGATAATTTTGAAGTTGGTCGCGTTCTTGACGTAAATTTCGAACGAAAATGGCGATTGATCTGCTTGAAATTAAAATTTGGAGTCATGCTGCTGTGAATGAATACGCATTTCAATTACTTTTCCATTTGATATGGAACGGACACCTTTTGGTATTTTTACCAATTCGAAGCAATTTGGTGATTATAGTCTTGATTACATCGTATTGAAGCAGCGAGGTAGAAGTGTGTTGACATCGGCGTGCGTGTTTCTGTTCTGTCATTGAATGATTAAAATCATAATGTGGGAAAACTATAAAATCTTTTAATTGCAGTTATCGAAAAGACGCTGGCGAATTTAATGTTTATATTTATGTTGAGTGCAGTAAAGAGGATGTAACTGCACTGCACTTGTAATACGCCCGAAATCATAGCACAATTTCGAAATGTGTAATCAACCTTGATAATCTATTATATGGCTCACATAATTTTGATTTGCAGAACGAAGAAAGTACATTTTGAGTTAAGTGAGGATGTAAATTTGTAAGAAAATTTTTGCCAGTTTTATTACCAGCTAAAGAAAACAGTTTATGTCAATATTTTAATGTCATTTGTAAAGAACCTGTCTGACGTCTAAACCTAGCCTAAATGTGAAACATTGCATCAAAAACTCAACGCGGAATGTGCCAAAGCTATTGATATGTGGCAGTCCATGAAACATCTGCTTTAGTTCATTCAGAAACAACTGGCTTGTTTACAATACAAAGTTGTTATTTTATTCGCGTGAATCCAGTATGAAATAAGCGCGAGGGTACAATATCGGAAAATACTGAACGATTCTGAGAACTAAAAGTTAATGGAAAAAAATTGTGCATATAATAATGACAGATTTATAATGGGGTCAATAGGAACGGAACGGGAAGGGAGACGTCACGGTACTGGCCACAATGTTGCAAGTGGTTGACCTTAATACGCGGATATCTAAGTTGGAATAAATACGATATAGACAAATACAAAGGCGAAATATTTATAGAGATATATACATAAAACAAAGACATCGATTGATTAACATCACTCTTTATCATCTAAAATATACAAGAACAATATCCTTTGTTGATTCTCTTCCACTTCACCGTTGTTGCTGATAGCTGTCACGCCCAATTTGACACACGTTCTTCCTAATTTGTTGACAAATTGGAAACCCGCGAATCCAAGAACATCTTCTGCATCGGTGAAAGCTTCCTCCTGTTTAGCAGCAGTGGCCGCTGGTCACAAAGTACTTGCCCCAAAATCAAAATCCATGAGTGATCGGGCAAGATACAGAGTTTGCTGGGATTGTCCAAGCAAGAACTGTCCCTATTTAGCACGATACGAAGCCCTCAACGTCGCGTGATGCTTTCCATCAAGTTGATACGACGTAAAGACCGTGTGCCAATTATATTGATTTTAGTGTATTCTTTTGGTGTGAGTTCCGGAACCAACTAACAAACAAAGATGTCACCCGCCAAAAGACATTTTTCTTCTACCCCAAGAGGAAAGAAAAGGAAAGAACTACATCCTTGTTTAGTGAAACATTGGGACATGTCTCTCCTGCCCAACACTTAACCACTTATGCGAAAAAAATCATTCAAACCGCCTCCAAAGATGTCATCGATATAATGAGCAAAGGTTGTCTGAATATCTTGAAAAAAACGATACCCTTGCCTTAACATCAGAAAGAATGCTTGACCAAACATCGCTACGCTATTCGCCAAATGGTCGAAAAGAGAAAACCCATTCGTCAATAGAAAAAGATGTTGATGCAATGCTAAGGAATTTTCCTCCTGTTAGGACTTCTTACCAAAGCATTAGTGGGACCTGCAGTGGGTATGTTGGGAAGTGTTTTACCCACCATAGTTTTAAGATAAATGAGTCGACAAAATAAACGAGACATCTGGAATCAAAAGATCTCAGATGTGGCCATTGAAATCTAGTGGAAGGACAAAAACGTGATTTAGTGCTGTTGAAACGATGGATGGAATACAATCGTTAGCAGGAAAAACTGACCCCGCATTTACTTATTAATAGTCATTTGACCGAGATGTCTTAGTGACAATATGAATTCCAGTCGTTTATGGATCTCAGCGATTTGTCAAAAAATGATAAATCTCAACGATGTGGTCAGCTGTTGCACCGACTGCAACTCTTGCACCAGAAAGCTTTAGAGGAAACAGCTCTACCAATTCTGAATGAATTTAAGTCCTGATGAAATGTTTATCACCACCACGATCACCACCCCGAAGTCATGACAGACGAATCTTCACGGATGACCGATGAAGAAGATCATGAGAAGTCTTTCAAATACCTTGAGCAGCTCCCATCCTTAGTAAGATTGCATTGTCCTTGTTGACCCTTTCTCACACTCGCCAAAGCAAAGAACTTCAAGTTTGGGTCAAAAATACGATGTCCACTCCACCTTTAAGACAAGTTGAAACTAAAGAAGGCAAGCCAGAAGTGAGAATAAAATGGAAAACCAAAGACATTTCCTTATCACCACCATCTCCATTCCCACCGACTTTAACTCCCGTAGCACATCGGACATGTAAAGCTGTTTCTGTACACCCCACGTCTCATCCAGAGTACCATCAGTGAAGAGTGGAAAATTTTATTAAAAATGGAGAAACTCTTAGCCAGCATTACTACCAACATCCCTTCTTTCAGGTTAGTGAGGAGTTCAGAATTTGTAACGTGCTTCAACAACTTAACTTGGCAAAACCAAACACATTATCTACAAAGGTTACATACCTAACTGGTCCACACAATTGTTTCGTGTCAATGAACGAGTGCGTCGCCGTCATCCTACCGTCTTTAAATTTTAAGACATGAACATGGAAGTGCTAAAAGGAACTTTTAACTTGCGCGAGGTACAAAAAGTGAAAACTAAAGGAGACAAAGAGGATGATGTAGAAAATATTCTCGATCAAAGAACCCGTAAAGTGAGAACACGTCTTGTCAAAAAATCAAGGTACAATGGAAGCGATATCCATCTAATTCTGATCCTTTGATCGGATCTTCGCAAGTTATCGACTATAAAAATAAATGGGCTTTATGCCCTTCAACAGAGCCTCATCTGCAACTACTGAAGTGATCACTCCTTCTCCGCAAGATCTACAAAAGCAACTCTTATGTTGTGCTTTTGAAAGGAAAATCGATTTTGCTTGCACCCTCATAGCTGTCACCATATCAATCACAACAATCCTCTTTTAGACACTTTTCTGACCTCCAGTGACGCCTCAGACACTAGAGCGCTGGAATTATGAATAACAAATTTAACATTACGTAACCCAGTGACTGTTCCATGAATGTGTTTCCACATAACACTTTTAGATGTTTCACAGCTGAATTACCTCAGGCCATCCAATGGAATCATGAATCCCATTGGGAAGTGACTTTGATAGAAATCATTCATTCGACACAAATCCTAAACATCTTCGAAAATTAAACACGTTCGAGGTCGAAGTTATTGAGAAACAAGAGCAAGACTTCTTTGATGTGAGTTTAGATCATAGTTATAAAATACAGGTCCTCCAAAGTCTGAAGTGGACTTGTAACTTGATAATTCCTCAGGCTATTTTGTTAGTGTTGAACATCTGGTGAACACGATTGCTGCTAGGTGCAAAGTCGTGTATGGCTGAGTCTTGGAAAGAAAACCTGTCACCATTGAGTACCACAAAGTGAATAGTCACTTACTGATGACATTTAAAGAGAGAAAAATGGTGTCCATATTATCTGTTCTGAATTGTTTGAAATTTTGGGGAGGAACGTGGAGATGATCAAGAAAGTAGAGAGAAAAATCGAATAAGCAATCGTCTACATCAATTCAGGTTTTGCAAAGCGGCTTTTTCCACGGTAGAAGTGAACCAAGGCAGAAAGGGACTAAGACGAAGACACCTCTCCAGAGGACCTCACACACCCAGAGTTAGTAAGACTAAGGAAATTAGATCAGTCCGAGACTTGGACCTTTTGGATTCTTATGTCACAGAGAGAAAGAAAACAGAAAATGCACCGAGAGTCTTGTGCCTTTTCCAAGTCTGAAGTGGATCTGTTTGCCATATCACCCACCATGATGACGATGCTAGAATCCCAATCGGACGAACTTCTACCCTCTCCTCTTCACCCGATTCAGCTCCTATTGAGTTTTGTATCAAAAGACAGACTGAAGATTACATCGATCTGAATAGCAGTTACTTGGACTTAAATGTTAGAGTGATTGGCAAAACGGCCGATGGTCACGATCTAAAGGCCGATGAGGTAGGAGTCCCTGTCAAAAATTTGATACGATCCTTGTTCAGTGGAGTGGATGTTCTAATTAAATAACAAAGTGGTCAGAGGTAGCATGGTAGATAATTACCCCTTGACATACGGAATAAATACCAGGAACACTCATCTGATTGCTTGGGTGTTATGTGAACCATACGATGCTGGCAAGTTCCATGAGATAGATAAAGAAAATGATAGATAAAGCAAATGATGGATCTCTTAATATCAATACAAAATCAATGAAAGCCGAAGTTTATAACTAATGGATCGCTTGCATTTGGACATATGGCTGAAAGAGAAGTTATTGCTGACCGGTGTGAACATCTGTCTAAAACTGAATATCAACAGTGCCGGTTTCCATTAGATTGCTCCAACTGCCAATTACAAAACCATCATCCAAGAAACGGGACTACTCTACGCGTAAAAGTGTTACTTAATGTGGGAAATGTTGAACAGAATGACTTCCAAGTATGCGTTACAAAGTGTGGAAGTGAAACTTTCAACATTCTCGCTGAATGTCATTGCACGATCGAAAATCATCTGTTCCAAGGAGGGTTACGCAAGCTATCAATGATTTGCATCGTCGAGAATGAAGACATCAATATACCCCCATCCGAAAAAAAAATATTTTCTACTTTCAACGCTTCGAAGTAAAAGAAATCGAAGTCAGTCGAGATGGCAAGATTATATGTACCAGACCCTTCGGACCTGATTTTGACATTAACAATTACTTGAGATCGTAGATGTCTCTGTAGGAAGATACCAAACAGTTTGGGACCAACACCAATCACCGCTATCGATTTTAGTCCAGATTAAAGCAACGCCGAGAGATATTTTCACCCTATAAAATCCGGCTAGATTCGTGTGGAACTCCAGTTCACAAAACCAATGCTGGCAAGGCAGTGAACGTCATCCTGTATGCCGAATTCTTCAACACCATATAAATCAACAGTTCGAGAGAAATCATTCTAGACTATTAAATGCTACTAAAAACTATTATCCCTCTTTGAATGGGAGGATACTCTGAAGGCAGAACCTCAAGACAAAAACGAAGAGGACGCAGTGGTCACCCCCAGATGGCCAGAACAAAAACACCATTTAGTATCCTTTTTTGCTAAACACCTGGCGGATAAAATTAATTAATTGATCTAGAAAGAGTGCTATGGATGTGAAAGCGATCATCCCAGTCAAATTCAACATTCCAGTCAAATTAAACACGAAGATTGTTTGCTGATGAGTCAAGAAGAAAATTTGGACGAATATTTGGACGATTCTAGGAGTCTCATCTCGAAAGAAGCTGTGTTGAGTCATTGGTAAAAAAAACTTGCGTGATCATTCATGCCATCCATTGACTACTCTATATATCCATCGCGTCGAATGTCTTTTGTCTTATAATGTGGAGACAAATAAAGAAACGGTTACTTTTCAGAGATTTTCAAGCGAAAAGGTAGAATTGAACTGATGACAACAATGGATACCTGGGAACTTTATTACCAGTTCGTATACTGCTTCTTGGAATCCTGTCGTGTGTATTAGAGCTGAACTACTTCACCACAAACCTCAATACCATCAAGCTTATGTCATCAACACGGACGACAGTCATCTCCCAGGAACTCACTGGGTAGCCGTCTACTTCCATTAAGAGGATTGTGATTAGTATGGATTAGCTCATTTGGAAGACGATATCATCGACTTTATGAGAAGAAATGCCCAGATGACCCGATTCAATAATGTGAAATTACAAGCCTCAGATTTCATGGTGTCTGTATTTTCTTCATCAACATTACTTACATTATTTAGTGACACATTGTAATCGCAACTCTTCTAGTAACGATGAGAAAGTATATCCATGGTTTTGTAACCGTTGTGTCAATCTTTTATCTTTAGCTAAGAAACGTAATGTAAATCAATGCCCTCATAACAACAGTTACAAGATGATCCAGTCAATGCAAGAACTTTCCAACAAGAGTCCAACAGGAAAGCTCCATTAAGAAAAGAAATACAATCTGGAAAATAACATCACCTCAACATCAATTGCCATGATAAAAAGATTAATTAACTTTCATTGCCTAATTGAATAGATTTTGTAACTTTTCAGCAACAATTACCTGAACAATCACAAGTAAGGGACAGTTCCGGAAGCTCTGCCTGCTGTCCCACAAATCTCCCACCCTTGCACGCAAACACAAGACACCATACATGTGTTTGGTATGATATCAATGGTAAGGGACAATCCAGGTCAAAGATCGTCTCCCTGCTGTCCCATAACACTCTCTCTGAACACAGATAAGCATTAACGCGTGGGACAACCCAGGCTGCACTGCCATCTGCACATAAACATTTTTCAAAGACAGTATTTACTTTGGCACTAGAGTACAACAAAACAAACATTATCTTTTTGAACGGTTGTCAAAATTAATTAACCATCGTCATCAAAGCGGGTCTAAAATTCATAATAGGTGGCGTACATTCAATAGATTGGGAGTATTTTTTGGCCCTTATAAGTACGCTAAGTACGCCAAATTCCAACACGATAATATTCTAAATTCACAACTCTGTGACATTTGGCCAATTGCTTTGATGGCTTACACAAAATTGGTTTAGGGACACCCATTGGTACAACTAGTGACACTTTGATCCATAAGCCTACCTGGCTGAGATAAAGTCGGGTGGGTTTAATCAATGGTGATTTGATGGAGTGTAGGTCGTAATCTCGGTGGGAGATCTAGTTGCAGATCTGCCTTGGGTCGATGTAGAGCGTCCGATTAATAACGTGCACTAGTTACAGAAAGGTCCAGATTGGGGCCAAGTGCCCTCTTAAAGGGACCGCCGCCCTGCTCTGGGGCCGCAATAAGTCTCAAGAAGCTGTCACACACGCGACTATAAGCCCAGTCCAAGTCTAAGTTCAAATATGATATATATATATATATATATATATATATATATATATATATATATATATATATATATATATATATATATATATATATATATATATATATATATATATATATATGTACATAGTATGTCTACCCATCCGTGATTCGTGAACTCCAACAACATGTACATTTTCGCCAAGATTCTTGATCTCCAGATACACCTGCAATGGGCCAGGCTCCTGCTTAAGAAACTAGCTATGGAGGCAATCCAGGAAAGAAAAAGAGAAGAAATAAAGAGAAAGATCATGCCTCATCTTCTGCTAATATCACTGTGTGAGTTGAAGCCAATGCAATACCACCACAACTTCATCAGCTACAGCCACTGCCACAGCCTATACCACCAGTACCGATACATGTAGTTCCCCAGAGAGAAAAGTGGGAGGAGGTGCGAGAACAACACTATCCCCGGGTCTTGAATAGAAGAAGATAGAGGAAATCTTCAGTATCCTAGAAACTAAAGATTGGTGTTCTGAAGCCACTTAAGACACCCTTGCGCTCTCAGTCACAAATGTGAATTGGGTCATGATTGGAGTAGGAGATGTGTCTGTGGTGCCTGGACTGGAAGGTTCAGACATCAAGATGTTCATTAGAAGTTAGAAAGGCCTTTTTAGGGCAAACCAGATCTCTGAAAATGAGACACTATTCAATTTGCCAATTTGTCTTTATGTGGAGTAGTGTGATTATAAACACTCACTCTTTTACTCATATATGTGTGTATGTAGTGTTACTATGCGCGCGTTTCCATGTGGATAGTAGAGTGTATTTGTTTCCGTTCGCGTTGTTTGTGTGGATAGTTGATGTGTTGTGATTTGTTTTCTTCTCTTTCTTGTGTGTGGTTGGTAGATAGTGTGGTATTTGATACTATATATTGCTTTTCCTTCTCTTCCTTTCTGTGTGAATCCGGTGGCCTAGTGGTTAGAGCGTTAGACTCGGGTGCGGACGTCGTGGGTTCTATCCCCGGTCGAGTCATACCAAAGACTTACGAAATGGTACTAACCGCTTCCTCGTTTGGTGCTCAGCATTAGAACTGGTCGGACTGGTGTAAGGATAGTGTGATTGGGTGGGACATCATGCTACATATCTCCAGCATGATGCCACAGTGCTAGACATCAATATTTACTGCCACACTGCAGACATGACTGTCAAATTGTTAAAGCTAAGATAAAAATCATGATCATATCATATCACATCCATTCTATGTGGATAGTAGATACTGTGTGTGTTTTTTGTTCTCTTCCCCTCTGTGTGGATAGTTCATAATATGTGAAATGAGTGTAAGTGATGTTTTCTTTCACGTCCGTGCTTCACGTATATACATGTGTGTGTGAAAATTCCTTTGTTCCTTTGTTCTTAAAAAACAAACACGTGGGCAGCCAAAAATATACACTTAACAGCGGTACTACTCCACAATAATAACCTCAAACAATATATTATAAATACTTAATCATACAACCCCTACATGAATATGCATTAAATTTTTTTTAAAAAAATAAATCTAAACTCTAACCAACAGTAAAATTCCCCTTTCAACATACCGGGTTAATATTATACCAGCTTACAAATCAGATAATACGGAATACATAAGCCCTAAACTAAGGCTGCATCTGATTGACCGATTATAACAGCGTTTAATCACAAAAGAAAAACATACAATCTTGTCCTTTTGGACAAGATTGTATGTTTTTCTTTTGTGATTAAACGCTGTTATAAAATTATAGGATTGAAAACCAAAATCTATACCAACCAATAAAAATTTAGCACTCGAATGACGTACACAAGAAACACAACTTTAGCCCAAACGCTCCCACATAACTACTAAGAAATGTACACTATTCTCCAAATTAGCGAGGAATAGTGATAAAATCTGAATCATCCAATATTACACAGTAAATAATACGATACAAAGAAGAAAGGACCGTAATCATACAGGGAGGAGAGGGGAAGGAAACAACCAGTTAGCTGAATCAACCTACCGAAAGAACAGCTTAATAACATCAAATAAAGGGAATCAATAAGCCCGTATCGAATCCCTAATAACCCATCCCAGCATACAAACACTAACATACTCGCAATCACCATACCTAGTCCATAACAAAAAACAGGCGCTAGGACTCATACTAGCACAAGCCTGGGTGGATCCTGAAACCTATAAGCACTGTATAGGCTAAGATTTCCCACCATGACAAGGACATATAGGTCACGATAGCGAAGGGCAAAGTCAGGAACCTCTCACCTGATATCCCTAACTCCCAGGAGCGGAGTAGACCGATTGGCCGAACTAGCGTTAAAGTTCGAAAAAAGCCTATAAGCACCACATACAACACAAAAACAAACATTCACCCTCTACTGTCGTTTTAACGGCAAGAGGTTGTGAAAAGATTTAACTATGCCTACAACAACTCAAATGGCCGAAACTTATGGAAGATAAAACCCTGCAAGCCCATCAGGGGATAGAGCGAACTACTCCACGAGGAGTAGATACAATGTACCGACCGAATGACAGATACAAGACTTGAAGGCACTATCAAGTCAAGCGGGGTCTTGGACCCAACCAAGACCCAAAAACAAAAACAACAATCCCCATAGTCGTTCTACCGATACGGGGATTTAATGAAAAGATTGCATAACGTCATATATAACCATTATGCTGGGTGCTCCATCAGTATATGTCCGAAGCGGAGAATTGGATCCGACCAATTTATTTATAAATACTGTTGCTTCTCCGTTGTTTTAACGACGGAAAAGCAGAAAAGATATTTCATAATGCCATACATTTTGCTCTTTTTGGCTATGAGCCCTTTTTTGACCTACAACTCAACATTGGCCCTTAAAAGGACGATTGGTTTATTTAACTTTCCTACCTCTCCCCCACACCTAATTAAAGTCTCAAAAATCACAGGGTAACTATTTCCCAAACAAAATCGACTTATATTTCGGAAAACACACAGTACGCATAGTACACTAAAACAATATACCTCTAAACAGTAGGAAATTTCACAACTCATTCTTATTTGAAACGTATGTGGCCTACACATGTTTGGCAAAGATAGGGACTCACACCCCAAGTAGGCAACGGGCAGCGCAGACCATTAACTTTGTGAGATCGAGTACTACATCCATTGCCGACATCCACCACCATGAGGAACATCAAGGACTATGACCAGCAGGAGGAACGAGGAAGTGCGGATGAAAGCGCCCCGGGCCACATGAACATATAAACACACAGCGAAAAGACTACACTTTCATTGCAAAATTGTGTGATGTGGACCTGGGACAAGCCAGACAGACAGAAAAAGAACTACGGCATGCAAATGGTGGCAATCTGCGGTACTTCCCTTTTCGTGATACTCTCCTGCCTTTTCGGGGGCCGGCATCGGGGCATTCTGGATCTGGAAATGACAATGACGAACAAAAGGTCTTAAGGTCAGTCAACAAATGTCAGCGCCATGACCAAAAGCCCAGCCCTTGGGCTAAGCGCCTCCCTGGATATCAACGGTATTGAAAGGTAATGTCCGGCTATGGCGGTGAGCCACCAGGGGGGTTAATAGGCCCACGCGCCAGGGCAAAAAGTGTCTAGCACTGAGACACGGGTGAGCCCTGCTTCTGAAGGAGGGGAGGCCACTAGCCCTTTTCAGGGCTTAAACCAGTCATAATACACGTGAGTGGATACATGACTATAATTCAAATCAGGTCAGGTGTGTGTGTGTGTGTGTGTGTGTGTGTGTGTGTGTGTGTGTGTGTGTGTGTGCAGACTCCCCTACATACAAGATAGGAATACCTTTATAGAAGCCCAAAAGAAGATCAATGCTCCTTCCGCTTATCCGGAATTCCTCAAGGAAAAAGATAATCCAAACTTCAAACACACATGTTTCAGCATTATTACATTCCTTAAAAACACAAACAAAATCAAATACATATAAATAACCTTCACCAAAAGACAACCCAAATAAAAATTAAAAGCACACAGGCAAATCCCCATGAGTCATCACCCTGTAAATATAATTTTATATTGATGTACATAGCAATACAACTATTATTGTAAATTGTAATTAAAACCATAACTTATTGCTTATTTATATTGCATGCTTCTAAACAATTCTTATTGTATAGCCTAGTAACTAACTAACAACAGCATTGTAATACTAACCCTTAACAAGTAACAAATGAAAATTAAAATTAAAAATCAAATTAAAATTAAAATTAATATTAATATAATCAATCAACGCAAAATTCGACAAGTAGGTAATTAAAGTAAGCTAAGAAAACACCATCATCATTAACTAAAAAACAAAACACAAATAAATAAATAAAACAAGTAAGAATAACAAAATAAAAACAACAGAATACAAAATTACAAGTTCCGAAACACACAAGTAAAAACCCTCAAACAAACATTAAATAAATTTCTAATGAACCAAAACAAAGATGTCAGATATAATAATACAATAACAAATATTAATGCACCTAATATAACAAACTGAGTAACTTACTCAACATAAATACAGAGCATCATAAATACAAAACTGCTCCATAAATTAGATACCAACCCATATATGGACACAAATATCCAACATCACATATACATAAAATCTAAAGCACTAACCCATTAAAAATACACTGCTACAATTATATAGATATATATATATATATATATATATATATATATATATATATATATATATATATATATATATATATATATATATATATATATATATATATATATATATAAAGCTATATGTTTATAATTCACAACTCAGGTACAGTCGGAAAATTGAACAGGTGGCTAACACACCATTGGTATATGGACACCCGTAGGAAAAACTGGTTTAAATTTGACACAATAGTCAACCTAACTGAGATAAAGTTAGGTGGACTGAGACATTAGGGACTTTGGTGGGAGGAAGTTGCGACCGGGGCGGGAAAGCTAGTTGTGGATCTGCCTATTACCTGCGATTATAGTTACACTTACACTTTAGGGGCCGAGTGGCCGAGTGGCCTAAAGCGCTGTCCGTTACGGATCACTGCCATCTCACCTCTGTTTGCGTGGGTTCGAGTCTAGGATTCGGCGAATGTGGATATGTGAGAAAGCTTGCCAGTAGCTTCTCGTGGGTCGGTGGTTCTTTCCGGTGATTTCCTGGTTTCTTCCTCAACCATTAATACTGACCGCCATGAATAGCCTATCGTGTGCTGAAAATGGCGTTAAGCTCAACAACAATAACATTATGCTTCACTTGGGTCCTTTTGGGGGTCTCTGACCTCTAGGGGTTAGGAAAAGGCCTAGCACCAAGGCCAAGTGCCCTCTTAAAGGGACTGCAGTCTATGCCCTGGACTGCAAGCCGTCGTATAAGCCTTAGGGCAGTAAGCGACTTAAAACCCGTTGCCTTGCCTTGCCTTGCCTTGCCTTGCCTTGCCTTGCCTTGAGTGCAGATTGCAGCGACAGAGGGGAAATGCACAACGGAGCGACCCTTTACTGAACTTTGTCCTTTGCCTTTTCCAAGTCTGGCTTTGAGACACTCTGGAGTGTTTCAATGAGACTAACAAAATATAGGTCCTTTAAGGTCAATAAAAAAGGTTAAGTACCATAACTAAAAGCCAAGCACAAGGCTAAGTGCCTCCCTGGATAGCAATATCACTGAAAAGTGATAACCGGCTAAGGCGGTGAGCCACCAAGGAGGTCAAAAGGCCCATGCGCCAGGACGTTAAAAATGTGTCTAGCACTGAGACGCGGTTGAGCTCGGCCTCGAAAGGAAGAGAAGCCACTAGCCCTTTTCAGGGCTTAAAGTGATAAAGCACGAAAGTATATACATGACTATAATACAGATGCCGATGCCGATGCCGATGCCGATGCCGATGTGTGTGTGTGTGATTCCTATTTGGCTATTGAACAGAGCGGACGTGTTTTCTGAGCTCCCGGACTTTAAGGATAATATTGGATGATTCACTAAATATAACGGACACTACACTTAGAAAAGGTTGCGGTAAAGTAAAATCTACTTAAATCTACTTAAATCACGAATATAATTAGTATTATCAGTATAATTAAATTTCTACTGTCGTTATTATCATAGACACAAGGTAAATATATAATGAATCTAACTAAAATTGATTTCTATTACCTTAAATAACTCACTATGACTAACAATATTAAAGATACCCTCTCTTAATAATTATATAGCAAATTGACAAAACCAAAAACTCTATCAGTTACAACAATTTCTTTGTCTATAATTAAATAAATATGTGCTCAGCTACATTTATCTTGGGCAATATTATAAAATCACACCAATATCCCCAATCATTATCTTAATACTACTCAATAATATAAACTCTCCACAAAAAAGATCCCTGAAACTTTAATAGAAAACAAAATTAAACACTAATTTTCGCCCGCCAAACAAAATTCTCTCTTCCCCCTGCTGGGTAAAATATTGAACCAGCTTACAAATTAGGTAATGCAATATAAATAAGCCTTCAATCTAAGATTGCATTTGATTGTCCAAACTTTAGGCGCGCTTTCCCCATACAGAAAATTCAATATCGGGCCAGAGTAGGATTGACAATTAAATCTACAACAAAAAAACTCAAATATGGCATTCTAATGACGTAAGCAGGAAACTCAGCATTAGCCCAACGCTCCCATTTTGTCACAAATTCAATGATTCTGATAATTATGCTCACTTATTTAAACTTATTATAAAATATAAAGCTAAAAACAATAATTAATATCTATTGTAATAAGAACCCTAGCAATTATTACTCTTTACCGTAGTCAATTTAACCTCAGTTATAAGCATAAATAATTAAATCATAACAATAATCATAACTATTTATAACATACATTTACTGTATGTGTATTTTAATTTTCTTTATAATAACTATTTATACTCTAATTAGTATTGATAACCTTCTATAAAATTACAACTAAG
This sequence comes from Potamilus streckersoni, assembly GCA_016746295.1. Lineage (NCBI taxonomy): Eukaryota > Metazoa > Mollusca > Bivalvia > Unionida > Unionidae > Potamilus > Potamilus streckersoni. Next base: position 71,886 of record JAEAOA010000059.1, on the reverse strand, counting down.
CACATAACAAGAATGAAATACTATAAAACACATAATTTTATTATAAAACCTAAATAGAAAACAAAATTGAACTAGAATAGGATTGAAAATTCGGCTGTATCATCCAATCAAAACCAACGAGACAACTACCTTATATTTTTGAATCATCCAATATTAATAAGTCAACAATACAAGAATAAAGAAGAAAGGACTAGGACCTCATAGGGAGGAGGAAGGAAAACAGACATCAAAAGAAGATGCCTACAACAAAACATCTACAAGAACAATTCATCAGTATCAAATAAAGGATTTCAATAAGCCTGTATTGGAACCATAATAACACTTCCCGGAATACAATCAAAAACATACTTGCAAGCACCATACCTAGTCCATAACAAAAAACAGGCGCTAGGACTCATACTAGCACAAGCCTGGGTGGATCCTGAAACCTATAGCTCTGCATATAGGCTAAGATTTCCCAACATGACAAGGCCATATAGGTCATGACCGATAGCGAAGGGTGAAATCAGGAACCTCCCACCTGATATCCCTAACTCCCAGGAACGGAGTGGACCGATTAGCCGGACAAGCACAAAGACCGAAAAGTAACCTGGTAAAGGCTACAATCACAACAGTGATATATGAAAAGAGTACGCAATACAAAATTCGCCTAATCAAGTAAGGGATACACAGTCAGCTCTAACTGTTATCATACAAAGGAAGAAGACCACAACTAGGACAAGATGACGTAACCAACACTACCTGGAAGGTAGTCAGAAAAGAATACATAATTTCATTGCCAAGAAAGAAAGAATCTACAATTAAGATTGCCACAAAATCAAATAAGGGATAGTTAGTCAGCACCAGCTAGCATCCTTTAATAAAAAAAACACTCATCACACACACAAACAGACCTCACTACAAAACAAATCAATGGACTATGCAAGATAAACCTCCATCCAACTGCTGTCCCAAAACCCCAATCCCTGGAACGGACAAACAATTAGCGATGAACAGTCCTGGCCGCGCGGCCAACTGTTCGAAAATAAAGCCTATAACCTATATCTTCACTTTGGCCTGGAAGACCCAAGGTTCAAACAAGATCCTTTGGAACGGCATTCAAAATTAAAAACCAAACTTATCAAAGCGGTGATAAAATGTTACCATTAGGTGGCATGCACCTAGAGATTGATTGCTTTTAGAACTATATAAGTACGCCAAGTACGCAAAATTCAAACTTATCAAATATATTCAAAATTCACAACTCAGGTACATTTGAATAACTGAACAGGTGGCTAACACACTATTGGTATAAGGACACCCGCAGGAAAAACTGGTTAAAATTTGACAAAATAGTCAACCTAACTGAGATAAAGTTAGGTGGACTTAGACATTATGGACTCTGATGGGCTAGAGTTGTGGCCCGAGCGGGAAAGCTAGTTGCGGATCTGCCTTTGCTTTCGATTACAATATGCTTCATAAAGTCTTTTTGGGGTCTCTGATCTCTAAGGGTCAGGCTAAAGGCCTAGCACCAAGGCCATGTGCCTTCTTAAAGGGACTTCAGTCCTCGCACGGGACTATAAGCAGTCGTATCAGCCGTAGGGCTGTAAGCGACTTAAAACGACTTTCGGTTTCGGTGTGTGTGTGTGTGTGTGTGTGTGTGTGTATGTGCGACGAAGGTACAGACTATTTGCATCACTCATGTCTTAAATGATATGTGCATGGTGTTCCCGCTGCGTTTCATCGTTATGCGATGTGCGCATAAAGAGGGGCATATAGTTGTTTATATTGGCAGTTTAAACAAACACTCTTATAATGGTGTCAGTTCTCGTTTACTTATATTGTAGGAATTGCCATATATTAGATATACATATTTAAAATTGTTGCGCTTTGATAACTTAAGCACTGTCTATTCATTGACTAGTCTAGCACATAAGCAGACTTAAAAGCTTCACAAACTACGGAGTAGTCCTCTGTACAGATTCTTGTTTGTTGTTGAAACTCGAGTGTTATGCTGTCGCTTTTATTAGTCCTCACTCTAGATACCAGTAGCTACTCTTCAATTTGTGAAACAGCTATACCTTTACAAGTCTCATACACATGATGGAAGAAAGGGATTTCGTATCGCACACAAGTTTAAAATACAAGCTAGAGTTAAATTTAATGAGAAGAAAATGTTTGCTTGTGGAGTTGAACAATTAAAACTCCCTTTCTAATTTGGAAAAAAAATATTTCTAATAATGACTTCCGAAATAAAATTTCATAATCCTAAATGAACTATTTAGAAGGTTTCTAAATACGGCATAAACATTTATCCCACAGGAATTTGTTACCAATAAAACCACTTTTTTAAGTCATACGTTTCGATCGTTTGTGTTTCTAAAGCTAAACTAAAATGTGGTTTATAATTGCATATACAATTACAATATACATTACAACATATTAGGAGTACATTGACTCGATTTCCAATAACTTTGATAAATTTTCGATGATGTAAGTTGACAACAAATCCAGTATATTATTTCTCTTCTAACATTATTTTACATACATGCATTACAACTACGTGTCTTTCAAAGTTGAACATGAAAGTTGTGGGTTTAATCTATGCAATCAACATGATTTGCCCATCTTCCCATCCTCTCTGTCTCTCTTTGTCTCTCTGTATCTTTCTTTGAATGTGATTCACAAAAAATTACATTTAATGCGTCTTCTTCTCCATCGTCGCCTTTGTTGTCACCGTTGTTGTCGTCATTTAATTGGCTATTATTATTCAAAGAAATATATCACCATAGTTGTAACTAACCAATTCTTTCATGGTCCCTGCAAACGGAGAGGTCTTAACTTCCTTTTATGAGTCAACCAAGAGGGTCGGCGATCCGCACCAAGATGTATATAACATAATGATGTCCGGCACAGGTCCTTACCGTATCGTTGCTAAGTAAGTACGACGCCTGTAAATCATATTATCTCTTCATAAATTACATCTCCAATTAGAGACAAATGATTTCAATTGAACAATGTAGACCTAATTAGATGGCCCATTATGCTTCCATAAGCCAAATAACACCTATCAATCATATATGAAAGCAATGGGAATTCGGCTTTCTTTTAACAATGTATATGGCATGCAAGTCTTTTAAATTGACAGGAAAAATAGAAACAAAAATCTGGGAAATTTATTTTCTTTAAAAATCAACCTATTTAAAATATGAAATTGTTTAGCGCAACCTTAATAATACAATCTGAGGATATTAGCTATCTTTACGCTTAACAATGCAATGTGAGAATATTGCAAACATTTCATGATTGCAAATGGCCTTTGTCCACAATTAATATCCTATAAATCTCTAGATTTTTTTGTCAATATAGAACTTTCCAATGTGTCCAAATCATAATAAATTGTGTGTTGATTTAAAGTATCTTTAAGGATGAAAGCATCGTGAAATTCTTATATTTAGCTAACTTGAAAAATCAGTGAAAATTTATAAAATTAGACTAAGCGAACATTCTCGAATCAAAAATCCGCTGAAGCCTTCTAAATTTTAATAATTTTTGCAGGAAATGTTTTTTTCAAAAGACTCAATTAGAGAAGGGTTTGAGGTTTTGCCATTAAAATTGATAAAAATCAAAATTAAAAAAATGATTTTCTTATTATCCGTTTTGACTAAGAGATCGACCAAAATGAGAGAACATTGAAGAAATTTCAAAGACTTTGCAAATAAAAAACTTATAATAATCAAATATGATCCTGATTCTGCTTTGACAGATTTAACTAGTACAAATCAATATTTTGTAAAATACAAAATCTGTCAAACAATTATGTATGCGGAATTATATATGTACCAACAAGTATGTTTGTAAGCAATAAAAAGGTGCTAGAACAATCATGACACTTCCACACACAGACATATCTTGTGCTAATATACGTAATGATGAATATGGCGATGAAATTTTTAACGCAGAACATAAATAAACGCCAACGAGAACAATTATTACAGTTGTATATGGTAGAGATCGGATTATTACATTAAATTTCATTCTAAAAAAATTAATATTATTATCACAACAAAAGTAAATATTAAAATCAGAATAAAAATAAGAAATCTGATTCTGAGTAAAAACAAAACATTTTTAACTACAGTCGGAAACGAATTATGTCCTCACGAATAGCACTTTCACTTTCTTTAGCTGATATACAGGGCCGCTAGTGTCAGTACTTTTACTTTAGTCCCTAATACAATCACGATTACATAAAATCGTCCTCAACTGTGGTACGCACGCACGCACTTACAATCTTTTTGTTTCGTATTCGTGTGATAATTTTGATTGAAGTTTCTCAATTGCGTGTGCGAGTGGATCGAATTGACCAACCTGTGTGTCATTGACGGTTGCTAAGGACTATACCATCGACTGACGGATCATCTTAATTAATCGGTACTCAGCTGGTAATCTATATTTTCAAAATGTCAAGCGAGACAGCTGTTAGGTTCCTTTTTGTAAGTCTTTGGTATGACTCGACCAGGGATTGAACCAACGACGTCCCGCATCCGGAGCAGTTGAATGCACTTGTAGAATGACTACGGAAAAAATCTAGTTGTCTATTATTGACTAATAACGCCTACTCGGAATTTCCACAACGTTTTAAAACATGCAATTTGAGTAATTTTGGAAATTACTATGACGGTTTGGAACATACGTAATGGTAGTCAGTTTAGAAATTCAGCGTAGGCTTTATAACTCAATAATAGACAGCTAGAATATTTATCCGTAGTCATTTAACAAGTGTATTCGTAGTACTGAACATGAAAGTAAAACAATTTCTTGAACTTATTGTGACTTATTACCTGACAGAGTAAAAAAACAATTATATTTTTAGGTATCTCTCCTTGATACTAAAGATTTTGTTCTGTTTCCACCAAGTCACACTAGCTTTTTTCAGGAGTGGCAGCATACTTAAATGTTGTTTTCTTTTTTTGTTTTATATTTCATTGAATAAGCCGCGATGGATATAAATTTTGCGACAGAGTGTAATTAATAGTGTAAATATTAAAATATGGAACTTTTAATTCGCTGTCTCCACATATACAGATATAACAACATTTGCGAGATTACAACCGCCAGTATTTTCATATTTGCAACTCTGACTCTGTATAATAGCTTGTAAATTGCACAAAGAATTTTCCTTTAGATCTGAATTACTATGATCAATCACCTGACTTTATTCGATTTGTCAAACAAAACATTTGTAGACAAAACGATGACAAATAAATCTTTTCTTCTAGCAGTAAATCTAAGATAACAAACCTTTTCAATAATAACGACTGGATTTTAGTCAACAGTACCTAATTACACCATCACGAGCTGCCTTATAATTTTTTGATGATATGATGTTTCAAAAGTTCATTTTGCTCCATTTATATAATAATAGTATTTGACTGCATTGTTATTTTATTGTTGGAGTGAAAATATGGCGAGATAGTCTTCGGCGTTTTAGTTATATCATCAACGTTATCTTTGCTCACGTTAACTTTTTTATCGTAATATCGTGATATCGTAATAGCGTTTGAGCTTTGTGTATTTTCTATAACCACATTGCACACACAACTGCACTTCTTCTGTACACATTTTCCAAATCGCAAACATGGTTTCGGTCCTAGACTCCATCTTCACACGCTTTGCATGTGATATCCATATAAGTCATTTAGGCAACCTTTATTTCAATTAAATGAAGAACCAGTCATCAAGAATTTGCATTGATACTTATAATATGGACAAATTAAATCCCCTAAATGCAAATTTGATCGTTAAATAACAACCGTTAAATTGCCAAGACAAGCTTCAGAAAATAAAACTGTAATCAATCATGTCCGTGGAGCCAAGAGAGAATTTCACAATGATGGTGAAGCTCGTGTATCGTCAACATTCAGAACCAGGTACGAAACAAAATGAGTTGTCGATGCTATAATAAATAACCAACGAGCAGCAACGATTATTATTTATCTCGACAATCACAGATTTTTTTAGAATAATGTTTATCGTGGCGACATACGTCACTGCGGTAGACGACACATGGGTTATCCGTGACAAACATGATCCTGCTCGAATACATCACACTGGAAGTATTGTCACGTTAAATAAATATTCCAAACTAGGAATGATAACTGTTATTGAGAAATCATATCCTGAACGAGCGTATCCTATAACTGCAGTTATTTTTGCGATATATCCGCTTAATGATATACCAGGTGTTGATGATCTCGAACCTATGAAACTATCAAGGTTAAATTGTGTAACTTAGCTAGTTACAGAACACTTCACAAAAGCAAAATGCGGGATTTAGTTAACGGGTAAACGGCATGAAATAATAAATGAATGGGCTGAAACAGTTAAAGACACCAGTGCATCTATGAAAGATGATGCTGAGTTGGAAAAAAGTTAAGATTGCCAACAAGGGTGAATACGCTAAGCGGTTAGATTTTTGTATGAGCCGAAATATATATTTAAAAATGGAGCTTCGATAGAGATCATTGATCATAACATGCACGCGTGGATGAACGATGTAACAATATTACCACCATATAGAACTGTTAGATTATATAAAGGTGATATGTTCGATGTTATCAGAAATATCTGTAAGAGAGACTCTGTATTCCTGTGGCTGTTTTAAAGAACAATGTGCAAACTATGATCAGAACTAATGAAGATATTAATCTTACAGGGTCCCTGCACTAGGACATGAACAATCTTTCTCAACACCATCGGCTTCAGTACTTCAAACTATGATAAACAATTACTGAGTAACTTGTTTAGCGTTCCGTCAGTTGCTGCTCACATTGCTCTAGGGAAAAATTCATGATGTACAGATAAGCTGCGCCCAATACGGACACTGTGGATTTTATAATACTAATTATGATTGTAAAAAGGTTATCTCAGTTCATATGGTTGCATGTTATCCTGGAAGTTTTCCTGGAATGGGAAATTGTTCTGCATCATTTTGAGAGATTTGTACATCAAACACACGAGATGACCAGAGTTGCAATAAATTGACCTTGACCAAGTTTTGATCTAACTGAACTTGCAGCTTACTAATCGCTTCTCAACTTCTCCATTATTCTCTTGAGTTATAATTAATCGATACAAAAAAAAATGATTATGATAATAATAGTTATTATTATTATTATTTTCATTATCATTATCATCATTATCATTATTATTATTATTGTTATTATTATTATTATTATTATTATTATTATTATTATTATTATTATTATTATTATTATTATTATTATTATTATTATTATTATTATTGGTTGATTAATTACTGGCCCCTAGTACTAGTTTACATTTCATAGAAAATCTTACCAGCCAATTAGCTAGTGATTCTCTGACAGATTTATATTTTATGGAATATAATAGTGAATCAACTTCACGTCCAAAATAAGTCGTTGTAAATGTTGGGGGGGGGGTATTTAATGCGCAACAACATGCATGTGGCATGCTTGATGAATCGTATTTATTGGATTCTCTCCAGGTTATGGTTTATATCTTTTGGCAAGTGGGATATCAAGTCGGGTTCCAGGACCACAATATTTATATCCAGGAAAATGCTTTTCGCATTTATTGGGTTCTCTCTAGGTTTTGGTTTATATCTTCGGTCAAGTGGGATATCAAGTCGGGTTCCAGAACCACGATATTTATATCCAGGAAGATGCTTTTCCCCAGGATACGTAGTCCATAGATCTCCTTGTAATTTTCCCACGCTGCACCAAACACAATATAAATCCATATTATTTATTATATTTGTGCAACAATCATGTCATTGATTTTTTAGCGGCAAGAAAACAAGTACCAGTCAGACATCATACAGAGCTACAAACTTCTATCAGAGCAATTATCATTGGCCCATCTGAGTCTGGTAAGGACGCAATTGTTGCTTAATCTGATAATGAGATGCCTCAAATGGGATAAGTTGTATTTAGTGGCACCTTCTGTAGATGATCAGCGATGCTATGGTGTTCTTAAAGATTTTAATAAAAATGAAATATTATTGGATGAAGATGATAATGATATTATTGATTTTATCACCATTATTGTTAATGCCTTATTTGTAGATGATCTCGATGAATTTATTAATAATCGCATTGTATACGATGATGTGATGCTAGACAAACAATCAAATCCAGCTTGGATATTTTGTCAAGGCAGACACAAAAAGATTGATGTTATATATGTTACTCAGCATTATACACAAATACCTAAAGTGATCAGAGATAACTGTTATCTTTTAGTTGTGTTTAATGGAGTCGATACAAATTCTTTGCGAAACATTCTTCAGACTTGATGTTCAGGGGATATGAATATGATCAAATTTATAAACTTCTTGTCACGTGTGTTAGCGATTCTTCATGAATTTATCACAACAAGTTTGCACAATCCTCGGTCACGATACCAAATAGGTTTTGATAAATCTTTTGGATGACACAACAGCAGAGAGTGTCACGACAAAAAATGAGTGTCCAAGCGGTAAACGAACGCACATGCAAAACGAAAACACAAACGTCAAAAACGTAACAGCGATTAAGCTAACCCAATTAGAGAAGTCTCGATCGGTTAAAGGCTTCGGAATGACATTAATAAGCTAACCTAATTAGAGAAGTCTCGATCGGTTAAAGGCTTCGAGTTGACATTATTGAGCTAACCCAATTAGAGAAGTCTCGATCGGTTAGAGGCTTCGGGTTGACGCTTTTGAGCTAACCCAATTAGAGAAGTCTCAATAGGTTAGAGGCTTCGGGTTGACATTATTGAGCTAACTCAATTAGAGAAGTCTCAATCGGTTAAAGGCTTCGGGTTGACGTTATTGCGATAACCCAATTAGAGAAGTCTCGATCGGTTAGAGGCTTCGGGTTAACGTTATTGACCTTGTATTTTCAAGTCTCGTATATTATCTGATTTACGGTGTTATAACATTAGGAGGCATAATTTTAAGAAAGAACACATATAATCTATCTCATTTTAAGAATGAACACCTATTATCTCAAACATGATCTAGCTCATTTTAAGAATGGACGCATTTTAAGAATAAACAACTTTATCGCAAATATAATCTAGTTCATAATTTTAAAAATGAAACCTATTATCTCAAATGCGATCGAGTTCTTAATGCAGGTGATCATTAGATCGCTTTACGACGAACTATGAAGAACACAGGACGAGACAATTTAACCAGTTCAGATGGAGCGTTCTAAATTTGACCAGTCTTTTGAATGGCCATGGCAAATAGTAGTCAAAAACAACGTCTTCGATCGTAGGACTACTCGTACAACAAATGCAATAAATGTAACATTGACAGAATTTTCATACTTTTATTTAGCAAATGAACGCATCCATTTACGATTTATCTTATCAGTCGCCTGGATGCTCAGAATTTTGATTGGGAAAACTGGACCTTGCATTTTTTGTACATCTAGAATCGCAATAAACACAGTATGCAAATATGTAGTAAATATAAATACAGAAGGAATCTAATGATTGTAGATGTATCAAGGCGTTTAAATCTCAGCAATATCTCGAAGTCTATGTGGCCATAGAACACAATTAATTTGACTATATATTCTCTACATTCGTTTGTCAGTACTGAACTCTCCCCTGTGTGACAATCAATACAAATCATATATTAATCTAAAATACCTTCAAAGATGACTTCACCCGTAAGTTCTTGTCAAGGGTTGACCTGCATTTTTTTGAGAGGCTGAATTGTAAACAAAACACCATGCAATGGAACACTGATTTCACTTCCGGTTCATCACCAAGGCCTTGTCACTCACTGTGCACTGCCGCGGCAATACACACAGACAACCACACCATAAGCTCACATTCTAAAGACTAAACAATTACCTTTAAAACCCTACCAAAAATGCATCAATAAAACTCTTCTATCACCAACATAATGTGAGAGCAAAAATTGTTCTAAAAATAGATAAGAACTACATTCGTGGGTACTTAACTGGAAGTACTAACTGTGTACCGATTCCTGAAAGGGTCAGACAATTTTTCTTATATGGACAAAACATCCCTTTGTAATCAAAGTAATGTCTCTTAAATACTGCTGCAAAGTTTTAAGGGAATTCATTCAAGAATAAAACAGCTACAGGCTTTTATCTGACACCACTGTAACACAAGCAAAAGCCAATTCCAAATGGCCGAATGTCAAAAATGTACTAAACTTAAAGTTTTACTGTGATTTTACTAATCAAGATAAATACTTCAAATAAACTCTAATTACCTTTTAATCCTAACACCAATCTGGAAAGTACTAAAAATTAAACTTGACAGTTAAACGTTTCTAGAAAATTTAATTTTAAAACATTATACATATTTCTATATAAAAATTTAAATTTAACTTCAATTTTAAAGAAAATTTAAAATCGGATGTTAACAAATTTTATTCTGTGACAAAGTAACTCCATTCCTTTATCATGAACATCAATGGTTTTTCTTGTCTGCTATTATGCAATTCAACCAGGGCCTGTTGATCAAAGGTAACATCTTAATACACAAGATATTCACTGTTCTGGCCAAGTACATGACATCATTTCCACCCATGAAGGGGTGGATCCCTCATATGTTAGGCTTCCAATAGGATTGAAGAGTTAGTGTAGCTCTCTAAAACTAAGCTAGCATGCATTGTACTAGGTATATAAGTGACAGAGAGATGATACATCTTGTATTAAATTTCCATGCAGTTATTGTCACAGAAACCATGAAAGGCTATAAGAAAAGGAAGACAACTTTTTTTAAACCTGGATATATTCCACATAATAAAGGAGTCAGATATCTGACTGATGATACTCTACCAACTTCCAGTGCTGCATCTGTTCCAGTGACCAGAAGAATGGATGCAGTCAAGTTCTCTCTCATGGCAAAGACAAAGCCGACAAATGGGGATCTCCAGTCAGTTCAGGCACTAGACTGTAATGGCACACCTGGGTCTGCAAACATTCTCAGACCATCATACAAAGCAAAACTGTACCTGATAGAGACAGAATTGAATGAACATGATGGGACACGTTTCATCTGCATGAAAAAAAATGTTGAGATGTGGAATGACATCATTCATCACCATGGTAATCAAGTTAACATGTGTGGCAGACCAGAGTTTCAAATTGCAAATGAAAGACAATGGGGACTTGCTTGGAAGCATACTATGATGTGTAAAAACTGCAGTTTTAAGTCACCAGAGTACAAATTGTATGATGAGATAAAAACAAATAAACCTGGGCCAAATCCTGCTGCTGTAAATATGATGTTTCAAGTGGGACTACAAGATACAGCAATGGGCAACACCAGGGCTAGATACTTGCTTGCAGCCACTGACATTCCACCACCGAGCAGAACATCTATGCAAATTGTCTCCCACACTGTAGGTAAAGCAACTGTGCAACTCAATGAAATGGACATGATAGACAAGCTGAAACTGGTCAGACAGGTGAATGTCATGCGTGGTGTTCAGCATCCGGAGCAAATAAATGTTGCTTTTGACGCAAGATACAATGCCATTACATTTGGACATGAAAAAAAACCTGGTCAAAGTTCATCACAGGCTGTTGGAATTGCCTGTGAAACTCTTACAGAGAAGCAATACATTGTGGGGACTGCAGTAGAAAACAAGCTGTGTTGGACTGGAGCATGGCTGAAGGGGAAAGGTTATGATGTGCAATGCCCAGGAGGTCATGTTGACTGCACAGCAAATCTGTCACCAGTTGCACCACATTCAGAGCTTGAAATGGCAAGAGAAATAGGGAACAAGTTTGTGCTGCAAGAGATTCTCATTAGACGTGCAACAACAGATGGAGATGCACAGGCTGTGGCAGGCTTCCAAGCTGCTTGCAACATTTTACATCCAATGTGGAAAGTGGAAAGACAGTCAGACCCCATCTATTTGGGTCGTTTACAGTTCAAGCGCTGTAATTCTGCTGTATTTAGTGAAGACATGTTTCCAGGAATAAGAACAAGAGAAGGCAAAAAGCTGAAACAGAAAATTTTCAGCCAAGACATTAAAGCACGCTGCAGTTTGATATTCAAACAACTGATGGAGGACAATAGCGGTGATGTTACAAAAATAAAATGTCAACTACCCCAAGTACTGGAAGCCACTCTGCGCTGTTATTCAGGGGACTGCTCAAAATGTCGGCATCATTCAAAGGTCTGTGGGGGAGGAAGTACTAACGGCTGGTGGATGCGATCAGCATACCTGGGCCCTCATCAAGTGACTCATCTTAACATGACAGAAGATGATAAGAATATCCTGCTAGAAGTTCTAAAAATGAAATTATCCTGTTCTAAAAAGTTCTAAAAATGAAACTATAGAAAGACTGCGACTGAACACAAACACACAGAAATGTGAGGCTGTGAACAGATCAATCAGTGTTTCATTACCTAAAAATGTGAACTACTCTAGAAACTTTGAGGCAAGAGTGCATTCAACAATACACAGACTCAATAACAGCCTGGGATCATCACTGAAAACAAAAGTGACACACTTGGGAGGGAAACTTTCAGCAAGGACTCTGAGATCACTTAAGATAATGGATAAAGACTGCACTTACCATAAGTTGTATCGAAAGCGTCCACAAAATAGGCAACGTATTCTAGCCAGACGAGGAAGAATGATACAGGCCCATCTGAGGTACAGGACTCAGCCAGGAAATAGGAAGTCTGACTACTCCAAAGGACAGCTAGACACCAAGGGCGATCACTCCTATGCAAATGCTTAGCAGGAGGCAATGGATGCTGCAAATAGAAAAGAATATCTTAATTCCATGTGCAAAATGACAGTACTCAAAGACATCCTGAAAAAGACATGGTACAGAAGGGAAAACTGTAGTGGGGAAATCCGTAGGTAACACAATGCATGTTATAAGCACTGTGTTACTTACTACCACCTGATGAGACCTATCGAGAGGTCGAAACAGTTTTCTCTCAATATGAAGAAACAAATAAAGAAATTACAAAATAGAATTATAAATCCGAAAAAAATGCTAAAGTAAAATAACTTGCTGAATGAATGAATGAATGAATGAATGAATGAATGAATGAATGAATGAATGAATGAATGAATGAATGAATGAATGAATGAATGAATGAATAAAGGAAGGAAGAAAGGAAGAAAGAAAGGAAGGAATGTATTTAAGACAGCACTGTCACCAGCATGGTCTACTAAAATAAAGACCACACTCTAATATTCATCATCCATCCATCGATCCATCCATCCATCCACATCCACCCACCCATCCATCCATCCATCCATCCATCCATCCATCCATCCATCCATCCATCCATCCATCCATCCATCCATAGATCCATCCATCCATCCATCCATCCATCCATCCATCCATCCATCCATCCATCCATCCATCCATCCATCCATCCATCCATCCAATCTCATGATACCTGGATTATTTCCATGTTACAATGTAAACTTTATCATGCAGTCTGGAAATACCCCATGTCCAATACAATGCCCATAACTTTTGCAGCACTGTCTATTATTGTTAATGGAATGAGGTTCTAAACTTAGGTGGTCGACATTGACGCACAAACTGTTGTGGCATATATGTGATGCATCAAGCTCCTTTGGAATATTCAGACTTCTCAATTTTATCATTAATGCCAGTCTGTGGACATGTTTTTTCTTCCAAGCATTTGTTTCTGGATCCCTATATGACAATAGACCATATAGTTTATTGGCTGTTACAGTTCCTGTCCATATTAAACAATTATTATTGTGTACTGGCACTGAATTTAAAGAAATTTTCCTAGAGAGGCTTTCAAAAAAATCTTCCATTTTAACTTTCATATGGAGTAGGAACACATTTCTGCAAATAATAATAGGTGTCATCTCCAATTTTTACCATCCCTGTGAATTTATGGCCAAAAAAATTAATTTAAATTTTTTTTAAAAAAATTATTTAAATTTTTTAATTTAAAAAAATAAATTCTAATTATATTTTCTAATTTTTAAAGTCAATATACACAATGTGTGAAAATTTCATGTGTCTATCATTATTAATAAAAAAAATTATATCAATTTAAAGTTTAGTCAGTAATGCCCTGACAGGCCATAGAACACAATTAATTTGACTATATATTCTCTACATTCGTTTGTCAGTACTGAACTCTCCCCTGTGTGACAATCAATACAAATCATATATTATTCTAAAATACCTTCAAAGATGACTTCACCCTTAAGTTCTTGTCAAGGGTTGACCTGCATTTTTTTGAGAGGCTGAATTGTAAACAAAACACCATGCAATGGAACACTGATTTCACTTCCGGTTCATCACCAAGGCCTTGTCACTCACTGTGCACTGCCGCGGCAATACACACAGACAACCACACCATAAGCTCACATTCTAAAGCTTAAACAATTACCTTTAAAACCCTACCAAAAAATGCATCAATAAAACTCTTCTATCACCAACATAATGTGAGAGCAAAAAATGTTCTAAAAATAGATAAGAACTACATTCGTGGGTACTGAACTGAAAGTACTAACTGTGTACCGATTCCATGTGCTGTTGCGACGCGAAAGAAGCTTAAGGGAGGTTACTCTATTCGTCTCAAAGTAGTTGAGTAACAAGATTCATTGCCCTTGTGATAACCTAAATTCACATTTCTTTCTTTCTTCTTCTTCTTCTTCTTCTTCTTCTTCTTCTTCTTCTTCTTCTTCTTCTTCTTCTTATTATTATTATTATTATTATTATTATTATTATTATTATTATTATTATTATTATTATTATTATTATTATTACAATAAATATGCAGACCGTGTATTATTTCCACATTTAATGAGATTAATATAGTGCTAGCATGGTTGGAGGGTGCATTATTCCTTTCATAATAGACACGCATTGCAAACTGCATTTTAAAGATGGAGCTAAGTCATTGCAAAATTCAATAAATTTTGGAATTTGTATTTTGAAAATTGTTGCAATCTCTTTAATCAGGGATGCACCTTGCGCCAGTAATTCTGAAATTATTCTAGCTTTTGCATGTTGTCAAATTCATCTTTGAATCCAAGTTGAAATTATAAACAGCGTATTTTAAAAATTAAACACATTTTCCCTACAAAATTAACCTCATGGTATTTGTCTTTTTCGGACGACGTGCTCTACTATGTCGTACTTAGTGAAATACCGAAGCAACTTCTTGTCGCTAACGAATCTCTGTATGTCATCCACTTATCCCTGTACGACATCCACTAATCCCTGTATGACATCCACAGATTCATTTGTTTTATGGAATGTTTCAGCTACTAATGGTCGTATTACAACATCAATGACTTTTATATCAGTAACAAAATTGCAGATGATTGATGTCGGACGGACAAGATTACAAAACCAAATTAATATATTGTACTTTAAAGTACCTAGCCGCTTTCATGAGCCAATCGTTGGTAGGGTGGGATTACCCCTCCCACCCACAACCAGAATGAGTCCTAGTTTATATATTCTTTACAGTTTGAAATGCATAAGCTTCCAGGGGCTTTCCCTAGGTATCTACTTCCTCCATAATGATATTTCTGGATCTGTCATTGTCTTTATCAGGTTCCTTTTACATTCGTATCAAGACAGGTTAAGATCAATCAAACCATTCTAGAGCAATGCATAATTTTTTTATTCAGATTCCATTGATGACGACCTTTGAAACTATCTAGTGCACACGTTTTGTTCTACAGTCTTGATGTCTTTAAATTCGACTAAGCGACACATAGAAACTCGTGAGAATGAAGGGCTAATGGTTATAACGTCTTTTCTATTGTTGCACGCCTTAAGTTCAATCATGAGGACGATATGAAAGACACGTATAAAGTCAAGGTTCTGAATGTCCAAACGTGGTTGCCTTTGTGGTCATTATTATATAACCAGCAAATTAGTTAATGCAGTTATTTATTTTTACGTCAGATAATAATTATGCTCCGTATGGCTTACTTTGCCTTGGTAAGATACAAGTCATTTACCCATGTCACTGTGATAAATGGGACTGTCGAAAAGTAAAGGTCAAGGATCGGTATGAAAACGAAATGTCTTGATTCGAAACAAAATGTATCCAAACATTATTTAATGGCACGGCTAGTTGTATTCCAAGTCATTGACTTCATTTTGCTTTGGAGTTACGACAAATATTTTGTGGATTATAAAGTCAAAGTTTTGCATTTCGAAAGATGTTGTTGCCTTTGTGGCCATTATTTCATAATCAGTGACCATCATACAATTTTGAATTTTTTCATTTGTTAATTTAGATATTTATTTTTATGTCAGGTAAGAATTAATCGTTGCATGGCTCACGTTGTCTCGGTAAGGTACA
This sequence comes from Potamilus streckersoni, assembly GCA_016746295.1. Classification (NCBI taxonomy): domain Eukaryota; kingdom Metazoa; phylum Mollusca; class Bivalvia; order Unionida; family Unionidae; genus Potamilus; species Potamilus streckersoni. Next base: position 55,542 of record JAEAOA010000059.1, on the reverse strand, counting down.
TGTCATTTACCCATGTTACTGTTCCTGCAACGTCTACACCTTTATCAAACAGTTACCTTGGGAAAAAAAGGTACAAGTATCACCGGTTACAGGAGTGATATTACATACACGAATAAGTTCGCACTAATATAATAAAACTATCGACCTTAAAACGTCATACGTTTCAGTGGATCTTGGTTGCGAAATACAAGCTGGAAAACGCTTAACAGTGAATAGACTCTGACGTCACCGTTGACGAAGTGACGTCAGATGTTCGGGAAAAGTGATGATATACTGTAACGCTTGGAAAATACATCAAATATTGCAATGCTATATATGCCCGAAAATCCACGTGATATTGCTTACAGTCTGAATGCTTTTTAAACTATTGTTTCTAGAACTTTGAGAAAACCAGCCAAGCCATAGAGGAAATAGAAAGTCAACTGACCCATAGGAGTCGCATTACTTCGTCACGACTGCGTCCCGGACACAAACGCCCCACAAAGCAGGTGGACTTAATGGGAGCGAGTGTCTCACAGCTGCGGAAATAAGCAGACATTGATAAATCTCGTATAGAAAGTTTAATGGAGGAGATTCAACAGTTTGAAGTGCAATCAAAGAAGGTACTTGAATATGATCTTCGGTAAATTCAATTTACAATACACATTCCCTTTGTATAGATAATTATAGTACAAGTCATGGGTCACGCATGCGCATTTACTCATTTTAAATCAGAAATAAATTTTATTTTTAAAATTTAGCAATTTTTTTCTTTAACCAAATTCTATTCGCTTTTGATTATTGAATGCTCTGCACCTTAACTGTCATTAAGAAACTTCCAGGCGAAAATTAATTATCTCGTTGGACACAATCAAGGGAAGTACGAATTTATTTATCAATATGCGTAGCTTTCATTGTGACGTCAAAGCGCGCGACATTTAATCTGAATTGTACTGGATTACACTTTTAGGTGAATTTCGTCCAAAAATGTCTGCGTACTTTAATATTGATTTTGTCGTATGCGTCTCTCGAGTATCTAAAAAATGAACCTGCTAAGGAATATGGATATATATGAATCCAGATGAAATTAATAAATATCTCTTGAAGGTATGTAGAATAAAGTTATAAAAAAATTACATCCATTACTGATGTAGTCTTGTTGAATGCCTATATGACGCGTGTGACTTGCACTATAATATATATTCAAAAGTCGTCGATCTTGGATACTTATCGGATCAAACGACTAAGACGTTACGTCATAAATAGATTAATAACATCACGATGAACAGATGACATGTCATCACTAACGGCAACGCTATCAAAAGTTACAGAAACTGAATGATTTCGTCAAATTTGCTCTTAAAAATTTGCGGCATAAGATTAAAAAGTTTTAAATGTGCATGTATTTCATTAATTACTGAAACGTCAAGTGTTGTTTGGCATATTATAGATTGTTCTTTGCTCATCTAGCCACATGTTTCACTACCAAAAGCTTGCCGGTATCACTACGATTTCAGAGTCCTAGTTATTTACTAGCGTCGGAAAGAGACGAGGGCACTCCTAATGTCTCTCAATTGGTTAATCAGTAATGCCATTTGAATAAAATTCCGTAATTTTGGAATCTTCCCTCTGAGCTGCATTGATTGGTGTATGAATTCACAAGGTTCGGTGAATTATGATGATACAAATCCCACAGATTCCATACTTTTACTGATGACTACGGATGACATTTACTGATGACTACGGATGACTTTTACTGATGACTACGGATGATAGTTATTTAAAAGAGTAGGAACTGTGAGAAGCGTACGCAAGCTGACGGGCACTGAAAGTTTGAAACAGTTGTCAACAATCACATGTCTGTACATTCACTGGTTGAGTACTACAATTTTGTTGTCTGCTTCCGTATTAGATACAAAATGTAAAAATAATATCTATGCGTATTGAACTCAGTAGTTATCACTAAATACTGAAATTGGCCGTTAGCTTTGTTTGCTACTTATGCAATATTGTAGTCAGGTTTCGTCGACGGTTCAGTAGACAACACGCCCTTGAGGTGACTGACCTCTTTCACTTTTCTAGCGTGACTCATGCCAATTTCTTCGTTATGATTAAAGAAAATAAACGTCAGATCTTTCTGGTACTGTTGGTATTATTAATCAGAATAAAGCATGTTTTTTTTCTCCAAAAGATCCAGTCAAAAAAATAAGAAGAGAAAGGTTATCGTCGGTGGAGTGTTAACATGTATTCAATTCTGAATGCTCGGTCACTTAAAATATAGATCTCCAAATACGCTATTAAAGCTGTCCTTAATCTATTCTTTACATATGTATATTTTGTACAGTTATAGGCCAGGCATTAGAATATCTAGACCATCAGCAGGGAACAGACCATTTTTTGGAGACCTTTTTTAAGAAAACAAAAACTTCCTACGAAAATGAAATGTCATTGTTAGTAACGTTGAACCGAAACCTCTTTCAGGCCATGAGATTTCTCTCTTTGGTTTAGCTCAGTTTATTGCATCATCACTGACGCTCGTTTTGATTTTATGGTGTTTTTCATTTACGTGCTGGTATATCAACGCTGATCACACTCCAGCTGATGTAATTCAGTTATTGTTATATCAAATAATGGAATCTCATATATCTAAACTAGCTCGTGAGTGCTTTGAGGCACTTAAATATAAACTCGTCTGTGATTCTGTCAAATAAAAACTACAAGTGCGTCAGGAGTCTCAGGTGGAATTTACAGAATGTGCAAAACAATTATTTTAACAGATTGTTGAACCAACATAGAAAATTATTACAAAACCTGAGGAAACACAAATAACTCTTGAAACAATACCTATCGCTATTGCTGGAAAGCAGCTCAACCACCACCCATTCAACCTCCTTATCTACCAGCTGAAGAACGGTTACAACCTCTATCAAGATCCAACTTCCTCATTGGATAAATTCACACATGAAGGTATTGCTCCTATCATGGAAGAATCCAATTTTTTTTTATTAGAAAAAATAATTGCATAAATATTTTGTTTTGACAAAAAGGTTAAAATTAATGAATAAATGTCTAATTATGGTTCGACCGAATTAAACTCGAGTAACAATCAACTAATAAACTACGCAATTTATTTTCTTTATTACAATATTACAGCGGAGATGTAAGATAATAGATAATTGAAACAATAATACATTTAAACATCGTTGTGACAGATTTAAGACTTATTAATGAATTAATTTTACACGCTGTAAGAGAACGCAGCGTATTATAGACAATCTTGCTGATTATGTTTTAGACTGGGATATGATTTAAGATTTTATTTTGTTTATTAAACAATACAAAATAACAGAACAATTAAAAACTTATATAATACGAGGACTTGGCCATACTGATATATAAAGATCGATCACTGATCTTATTGAAAAATATTTTATCCCGGAGTAATTGAATCATGGAGAATATAAGTAACGCCACCAGTTATTCTTAGACATATATAACGATCCATACAGTGGTGGCTGTCATATCACCTGGTATTGTTCATATAACATCAATGATCACAGACAATCTAGAATATGATGTAATTGATCGCAGTGGTCAAGTAGATTTTTTAAAATTTATAACCAGGCCCAGCAAGGATATATAATATATTCATTCACACCTCAAGTGTCGCCTGGGTATTTAATTGTATCATAACCAATTAACCCCGTTTGTCTGCATATACATAATCCGTTATTATCAAGGATACATTTAAAACTTAGAAACCAAATAGAACGCATTCTGGATATACACAATGAGTTTTAAAGTGTAAATCTGTTTTACGCTCTAAATGAGTCATCGCAACACAATTTCCGAAACTAACTCGGATCAGAATAGTTCATATTTTACTTCTGGAGGGGTAAATCATAACTATCATTCCCAAGCAGAAAAGATATTATTATAATCTAATTTAAAAATACTTTTATTTTAAATAAATATTTTTTATCAGAATCTGAATAAAAATAAGTAAATATTATTGTATTATAAATAAATAAACTGTATAGTTCAACTCTGTCAATTTTGCCAGGGATTTTCTTTAACCATTACCAAAGTCACTCGTCCACCACCTTCATTTTCACTGACTCTCACAATGCTCCCTCAACTGTTTTGTACGATTGTTCACAATCGTTTTCTGTTTCGTATTCAGGAGATAAACATAACTAATTTTGTCAATAGCATGTGAAAGAGGTACAAACAGCTTCACTTCATTATCTGTAACTGTTATAAACTACACGAATTTATAAGCATCTCTCTCACTCTCTCTATCTAGATATATCTATCTATCTATCTATCTATCTATCTATCTATCTATCTATCTATCTATCTATCTATCTATCTATCCATCTATCTACCTATCTATCTATCAATCTATCTATATGTGTATATATATATATATATATATATATATATATATATATATATATATATATATATATATATATATATATATATATATATATCTAGAGAGATATATATATATATATATATATATATATATATATATATATATATATATATATATATATATATATAGAGAGAGAGAGAGAGATATATATATATATATATATATATATATATATATATATATATATATATATATAGATATAGATATAGATATAGATATATATATATATATATATATATATATATATATATATATATATATATATATATATATATATATATATATATATATATATATATATATTCTCTAATTTCCGTTGTTCTAATGATTGTGAATCACAATTTTTTTTCAGGATCAATATTATGAGATACTTTTTCTGTTATCTAGTAATTTTTAATTACAGAATATAATAAATTATGAAAATATGTCTAATGACGTTACGGACATATTTTCAGAATTTATTTATATACTAAATGTTTCTTTGCAAAATATTTTTTTTTATAATAAAAAAATTTTTTTAAAAATATTTTATATATATATATATATATATATATATATATATATATATATATATATATATATATATATATATATATATATATATATATATATACACAAATACAATAATAAGTATTACCGTAGCAGTGGTTAACCCTCCGTTGGGGAAAATTTCATTGCTTTTGACCTTTGAAGGGTTTTTACATTATCATCTTATCTTATGGGATAGGGTTATGACGTTCATGGGGCAGCAAACTAATCCTTTTTTGACAAACATCTTTTCTGACTGCTCCTGTATGGGTAATCGTTGAAATGACTTAGATCGCTTACATAAGGTAATGTTTATTTTAGAGAGCTTCCTATTGCGAATTTAAAGCCCCCTCCACCAAATCATACCTCGGGGTAAGTGCAAAATGCACACACCACGTTGTTGAATGAGTTCATTAAATCCTTCGAGCGAAGCTCTAATCCTTTTCAAAAATGTCCATAGCACTCAAGAGCCTATCCGTCAAATTTGTTTTGACCAGAACCGAAACGAAGGCGTCAGAATGAGAATCCAGCCTTCTAATACTGAGCTGTGAAATTTATAAGTACACGATTAAAACAAGTATTATGTAGTTACCATGCAGCATTTCATTTTCTGAGTTTGAAAAACACGAATTTTTGCGTTTATATTTTCTTATTCTGAAAGCGTTAATATATAAACCGAGAAATACGTGATTTTTAATTAAAATATATATTCTCTATGCATCTTTCTGAACAGAAAAACGAAATCCTAATATGCTGAATACAGTTTGTATATAGATCAACTGTCGCCAAGGATACTAAAACATCGATTGAAATAAATCAGTTACATGATCACATGCAAGATGGCAATACTGCTGTCCAAAAATAACATTGTGATTAATACATTCATTCACACCATTTTAAATATACACATATATACAGATGATTTTTATGAACGATATATCTATTATTTTCATAAAATTATAATGGACGAAATAACAAAATACAATAATGAAATATATATCCATTCTTGCTGTCAAGGCAATGAGGGTTTCGTTTCGCGGCGAACAAAAGATTCGCAAGCAAAACAAGAAAATAATTCTGTCTCAATAACATTAACGTAGTACAACAAGCACGAAAACTGCATGATTTACTAAATTATGTTCCACGGAGTTGTCTCGCTTAAACTTCTGATACCTTAATGCTATACGTAAATGTGATTTTTGTCAAAATGTCTTTGAAAATGCAGATTTTGTGATTTTATCTGCCACGTATTTTGCGCACAATGTTAAAATGTTTACCAGCAGAATATATTAACTGAAATGTAATTTCTTTGCCAGTCTCTGTATTTGCAGATTTCACAGCCCATGCGTATAGTGTACAACGGGGATTTCTAGACTTGCAATTTCCACTTTGTATAACAAATCTCAAGTTACGAAGCGATTTTTCACGTTATTTACCATTGATGTGATAAATTACAAATCCATCTTTTGGTTAGTATAAAATAACACTCGAGCTCGAACCTATATCATAAATATCTCTTTTCCCAAACAGTAAATCTAAGAAAATCAATAACAACAGTGCCCACTGTTTTTTGTTTGTTTTTTTAGTCCACAGTGTATAATTACATCATTACGAGATACTTCATAATTGCTAATGATTGGACGTTTCACAAACTCATTTTGCTCCATTTATATAATAATACTATTTGTTTAAATCATTATTTAAAAATCTGAAGAGATAATCTTCTGTGGTTTTATAGAAGATTCACTTGACGATGTTATGTTGCTAGTTTTTTTTTTTGTAAAATCGTTTTATCTCTCTGTAATTATTTACTACCACATTGCACACATATCTGAGTTTTTTATGACTCAAATACCGCACCGCACATACTATTTTCAACCTAGACTCGCCTGTCTAGCGCACTAAATGAAGTAGCAACCACATTCATTTCAGTTTTGTTTGAAATCCAAATTTGAGCCAGTGGTATTAATTCCTTGTTTAAATCTCATATATATATATATATATATATATATATATATATATATATATATATATATATATATATATATATATATATATACTCTGTTTAAATATATATATTCTTGAAAATCTATGTTTATAAATTAGAACATTCATATCTTGCTACACTGGTGAATATCGATCTTTATAAACTATCACGTTCATATCTTACGACACTAAGGAATATAGATGTTTTTAAAGTAACACCTTGAAACCTTACTACACCAATGAATATAAATGCATATAAATTATGACGTTCATATCTTATTACACTAGTGAATATCGGTGTTTATAAATTAGCACGTTCATCTAACTACACTAGTGAATATAGATGTTTATCAATTATCACATACATATCTTACCACACTAGTGAATATCGATGTTTATAAACTAGCATGATTATATCTTACTACAATAACGAATATCGATGTTTGTAAACAAACACCATCAAGACTTACTACCATAATGAATACCGATGTTTATAAATTAGCACATTCTTATCTTACTACACTAGTGAATATCGATATAATTAAATTAGCATGTTCAAATCATTTTACATTAGTGAATATTGATGTTTATAAATTAGTACATTCGTATCTTTCTACACTATTGCTGATTATCGATTTAGTAAATTAAGTATGTTAATATCTTACTACACTAGTGAATTTAAATGTCTATAAATTAGCACATTCGTATCTTACTACAATGGTGAATATCGATGTAATAAATTAGCACATTCGTATCTTACTACAATGGTGAATATCGATGTTAATAAATTAGCACATTCGTATCTTACTACAATGGTGAATATCGATGTTAATAAATTAGCACATTCGTATCTTACTACAATGGTGAATATCGATGTTAATAAATTAGCACATTCGTATCTTACTACAATGGTGAATATCGATGTTAATAAATTAGCACATTCGTATCTTACCACACTAGTAAATATCGATGTTTATAATGTAGTACGTTTATATCTTTCTACACAGTGAATATCGATGTTTCTAAATTAACATCGTCAAGCCTTACTATCCTAATGAATATTTATTTTTATAAATTTGCACAATCATATCTTACTACACTAGAGAATATCGATGTTTATAAATTAGTACGTTCTTATCTTCCTTTAATAGTTAATATCGATGTTTATAAATTAACCCCTTCAAACGTTACTACACTAATGAATATCGATGTTTATAAACTATCACGTTCATATCTTACTACACTATTGAATATCGATGTTTATAAATTTGCACGTTCATATCTTTCTACACTAGTTTATATCGATGTTTATAAATTAACCTCGTCAAGCCTTACTACACTAATGAATATCGACGTTTATAAATTAGCACTTTCATATCTTCCTACATTTTTGAATATCCATGTTTATAAATTAGCACATTTATATCTTTCTACACTAGCGAATATCGATGTTCATAAATTAACACCGACAAGCCTTACCACACTAGTGAATATCGATGTTTATAAATTAGCACGTTCATATCTTACTACACTAGTGTATATCTATATTTATTAATTAGCATTTTCATATCTTCCTACACTAGTGAATATTATCTTTTAATTCCTTTTTAGTTTGATGTTGTCGTATCAATTATAACAGTGGGTATTTGTGATTGTATGTGTTGCCCTGTTGCTCTAGAAACTTAGGACTTGAATTGTCATATGCATGTATTGGATGTTCAAGAGATGTTAGATTCAACCAAGCAACAAAAGGAACATTGATGATTCATAGTTATGCAGCAAGTGAGGAAAAATACTCCTTCACTTCAGGAACACTAAAAACACATGCAAGGATAAATACCCCTTCACATCAGGCACACTAAAAGCACATGCAAGGAAAAATACCCCTTCACATCAGGCAACATTAAAAGAACATGCAAGGAAAAATACCCCTTCACATCACGCACACTAAAAGCACATGCAAGGAAAAATACCCCTTCACATCAGGCACACTAAAGCACATGCAAGGAAAAATAACCCTTCACATCAGGCACACTAAAAGCACATGCAAGGAAAAATGCCCCTTCACATCAGGCACACTAAAGCACATACAAGATAAAATACCCCTTCACATCAGGCACACTAAAGCACATGCAAGGAAGAATACCCCTTCACATCAGGCACACTAAAAGCACATGCAAGGAAAAATACCCCTTCACATCAGGCACACTAAAAGCACATGCAAGGAATAATACCCCTTCACATCAGGCACACTAAAAGCACATACAACGAAAATACTGGATTCTAAAGGAAAATATATATCGTACACTTGATAGAAGAAAAAGATGTGATCAGTGAAAATAAATTTCACAAGCCCTCTGTCGTGGGAACATTGACTGGCAAGATGCTTGTAAGTTCCTATTTTGGCAATAACATTGATCAGCTTCTTCGTAATCACCATATGATCCTGGAAATAGACAGCGAAGCTCTGCTGACGGTATGTCATTGCTAAGAGGTCTCCTGCACATGTTGTCCTTTCACAACACCAATAAGATTTCGATTTACTTCCTAATCAGAAATTGTTGATGTTGAGATATTTTGCATCAAGCAGAGAAAGGGAGAAGCAGAAATGGCTCATCTTGAGTGAACTAAAGTATTTCCATGTGACCAAATGGCGAAGTCTATTATAGTTTTGGAGATTATGTTCTGACAAAAAAATATTATCAATACCAGAGGAGCTACTCCTGGAGAAAATTAATTCTGCGAAACAAACTAGAGTACGAACATCATAGAAATGTGCCTTAAATGATACGCCATGCAAACAGAATCCGAAAAATGACAGCCTTTAATGTCAACTCCACGGTAAGCATTCAAACATTTTTATCTGTACAAATTTCCTTTTATCTTTCTTTGGGGTTCCGTACGAATTACCAATCTGTGCAATTAAATTCGAATTGTAAATTAAGCATAACACGGATACATGTACATTGCCGTTATGCACAGTTTAAATTCTTGTATTTGGTAATAAAATGCTTGAATAACTTTTAACAAATAGCTATATATAAAATAAACAAAATTATTTTTTGATCAGTTTAAATGTATAGCTTCTTCTCATCGATGTCTGCTTCTCATTTTCCTGGCAACATTTTTGAAATCAAAACTAAATTAGGATCTAAATATGGGACAAATTTGCACCGTGCTGTTTTCATCAAACGTCACATATCAGATGGCAAATTCATTCCTGTTACAAGGATCTTAGAGCTCAATTTACTTTTCATCTCAGTAGTTACATACTAGTGATTTCCATGATAAGATACATTCTTCATGGGACAAATTCTTTGCATACATCTATGTGTTGATGAGCCTCCTTATACTGATTTGCATACCTTACCGTGGTGCATCTGTACATAACATTTTGAAGAATCCATAATCACATTCCATCAAGATCTATTTTTGAATCTAAGCTTTATTTATTTACCATACAGCGGTGTGCTTGGATGATCTTGTGTTCTTTTCCAGAAAGGTGAAGTTTTCCTAGTGATTAGCAACCAGACGGTGTACAACACAACCAATAATATACTACAGAACTTTAATGGGAATTATGAAAATATTGAATGGCCATTAAAATCCAATGCAGTTCAGATTGCATAACGACTCGTACCTTCAAAAGTCCAATGCAGTTCAGATTGCATAACGACTCGTACCTTCAAAAGTCTAATGCAGTTCAGATTGCATAACGATTCGTACCTTCAAAAGTCCAATGCAGTTCAGATTGCATAACGACTCGTACCTTCAAAAGGAAATTTTTAGGAATGGAAATACCACACAGCGTGGACAGTGTACCCCTTAAGGCAGCATTTGGAACAATAATTCTCTTTTGTAATAATCATGGATATATAAAGTTGATATTTTACATAGATCTTATATCTGATGTGTTCCTTTTTTGATGTAAAGATACTAATTGGTATCGGGGTACTCGGAGACTCACCTATTGATAATAACACAGGTTGCAAAATGTTCCATAGGGTACACATTTATCGAACGCTGTACAAGTTTTCTACCAGTGCTTGATGGCAGTACTCGACATGGTTTTCAATTTGACTTTCCTTGTGATTGATCCCTAGTACACATTCTTTTTCTGTGGCAAGCAGAGGTGATGTGATGTGATTATGATTTTTAATGTAGCTTTGGGCATATCGCTACGATGTCTGCAGTGTGGCAGTTTATAGTGGTGTCTAGCACTGGGGTATCATGCCGCATACATATATCATGATGACCCACCCAGTCACATTATCCAGACACCAAGACGACTAGTCCTATCATTAATGCTGAACGCCAAGCGCGGCAGCTATTAGCACAATTTTTGTAAGTCTTTGATATGACTCGATCATGAATCGAACCCACGACCTTCCGCGTTCGAGGCGGACTCTCTAAACATTAGGCCAACAGAGCGGTAGCAAGCAGATGTCTGTCTTCCTGTAAACAATTGACCATAATCCTACAGCTTGTTTTACGGTTAGAGAACTCTTTGATTGAGCCGTGACTGTAGTACAATGGAAGGTAACGGAAGGTGGATATTTCATCTTGCCGCACAAACCACGTGTTCATTTGCAACCTATTTATAGAAGTTACAAATTGTAGCATCAAAGTGGTACTTACAAAGCTCGGACTTTAAATAAGCATAGGACAGTGAGGCCTAGGAAAGGGAATTAGATAATATTTATGATGACTGCTCCACGAAGATTTACTAGACAACAACGGGGGATTTCCAAACTATATCACACAATGAGGATGATTTCTTGGACATTTTACCATATGACATTTGTTAGTGATATTTATAAGATGCTGTGTGAATACAAAAACGTGGAGATACGTTTGTACACATGTAATTCTTTTTCTCTTTGTCAGGTTAGCCGGAAGAAGTTTTCTAAACTTTTTACAGCTTTACCACTTGAAAAAATATTGAAAAAACAAACTGGTACTCTCTCTCTCTCTCTCTCTCTCTCTCTCTCTCTCTCTCTCTCTCTCTCTCTCTCTCTCTCTCTCTCTCTCTGCTAACTCATGGTATCATAGACCTAGAATATGCACATGCGTCAAGTCTTAATCGATACATATTATCCTAGATAACACAATGAAAAAATTTAGCAATTTATCTGACATCAGCTGAAGCTGGGTATATCCTAAGGAATTCTCTGCACAAAACAATGAAATTAAACTTCCAGTTCACCAGTATCGCAGAAAATTTGCGCTTACTGGACGAGCTGTATTCTTACTTTTTTTCATCTTTGCGATTCATATTATTTGTCTTACTCGAGATGGCTTTTAATCTTTGCGATGCGAGAATATGACCTTTTGCAATTGATACAGTCAATAATGAGAATGTAACCGTTGTTGTTCAGATTTATTTCTGACAATACTGTGATACAGGATGTGTCTGACGTCCCCGTTTTCATTCGACACAAAAAAAATTAAAAATCAGATTTTTTTTCCGTTCCATGATGAATAAGTAGATTTTTCTATGTGCAAAATTAATTGCGTTTTGTGCAAAATAAGTATGTAAGCACCATGTGTCAACCTTCATCCTGCCACCATTTTTGGAGACTTCTAAATGGTAATATAGACAAAGAAGAATATTTCGGTTCACACCGATTTTTTTCTCATAACTTTCACTATCATTTGCTACTAAGAAATTTAGCGAACGAAATTTATGTTTGCTTTTGTTTTGAGCTGATGACGATGTTAGCGGCACATCAGAAAAACAATCGTGTACAATCTGTTGCTGATATGCGGGAAAAAGACGCGGAGGCTATGGGAAAAAATGTACGGATGAGATTACTCTTTTTTTCCTTATAGTACTTACTTAATATAAATATATTACTGTGTACATCCGTTCATATTACGTTTAATGCCATCGCAAGCTCGTTCATCATTCGCCACGTGCCCGCGACCCAATATATTTTAATAGTCAGATAACCTATACTACTTTTTGATTTTTTTATTGCAAGCCTACGAACCTGATGAAACTGCAATTTTTATCTGACAGATACCTAAAAGAAAAAGCGTTACATCTATTACTTGTAAAGTACGCTTCACAAGCGTTACCCGCTACATCTATTAGTTGTAAAGTACGGTACTCATAAATTGTCGCCATATAGTTAAAAACCTAAGATGTAAAACTGTCGTGTCTAAGAGCGTGGGTAGACCTATTTGCACTACTTAAATACGACCCTGTAACGCTAACAAGCAAAGATCACCGTTTCGTAATTTCATCTTGAGTATATAAAGCATATTTTAACGCCAAAAAATATTCATTTCACATAACGTCTGCCAGGCGTAGCTAAACAAGCAAATTAGGTTAAAAAATACTATCATATTGATTTGCGCGTGGTTGCTCTGTACTTTTAACGAGCAAGGCGGCCAATTTGATAACATTCATTGTCAATTTAAAAGTGAGCTGAAATACTATACCTATATTTTTCAACGCTATTACGTCAAACTATTATACAACGATTTTCAGACAAATTAATAATACCAATTTTCATTTCTATTGAAAATTTTGCGCTTTATAATACTAGAACCACTGAAATCACCCTTTCTTCAAGCTTTAAAATATTACCTGTATAAATATCAACATTTTCTGAATGTTGATTGACATACTATTCCCGTGGTTTTTTAGCGGTAGAGAGCTAGATTATTCATCAAATTGGTGTGCGATCGTATGCCATTGCGTGTCCTTGGAAAAGGCACATTGTCACTGTACAAACAAAAATTCATATACTAATGTGCCGTCAAACACCACATCAAACCGAACACTTTCATTGGTCACAAAAACTTAATAAACAATTATATACTTGTTTCGTTAGTAATTACTGTTTGTCACAGAATCTTTTGAGTCATGGGATGCCGAGTGGTCTAAAGCGATCACTACCATCTCAGCTATGTCCGCTTATGTTCGAGTCTGAAGTCTTGTAGGTAGGTGGTTCTTGCCATGGTTTTATCCGGACTCTGCCCCACCAGTTACAGTGACCACTATGTTTGGACTCTTGTGCGCTGACAATGTTAAATCACAAAAACAACAACAGCTATAACAACAACAAAACTTCATAGGAATAACAGTTGTTGGGATTTTGAATACGAAAATTCCACTCGTTAAAATTGTTTCACAAAAAGACATCACATTAAATATTTGGTCTATTAAAAATTACGAATCGAGGCTGCTAACACAATAGCTGCTTTTGATTTGCTTATATATATATATATATATATATATATATATATATATATATACATATATATATATATATATATATATATATATATATATATATATATATATATATATATATATATATATATATATATATATATATATATATATATAGTTTCTTCTTACAAACACAGATAAGGTTAACCATTTCAAGTGCTTATGAACAAAAATAGTTGTAGCCAGTGTTTGTCTGGCTGCAAAAAGCAATATATTGTGCGATCAAATTGTAGAGACACTGGTTTTAGGCTGGGAGCGTTTTGCTCTGTGTTGGCCCTATAAAAGCAATAATTATACCCGATTCGTGCCTACAAAACGATTCAATTAAATTGTTCAATGGTAAAATTGAGACCGATAAGATTACGCTTTTAGAACAATCATTTCCAATTTCCAAGAATTTAGAGTAAACAATTTTTTAGTTAATAAATGGCAGTCAGTAACGAATACATTTTTTAAGCAATGGCGCTTGAAGTTTGCGGACTGACTATCATTTGTCTCCGAGCGTTGATATTATGATTACACATCATGAATTACATATTCTCAGTAAATTGCTGATCGTTGTACCACTTGTCACAGGTTACCCACAGTACAGGATCATCGTTGTACCACTTGTCACAGGGCACCCACACAGTACAGGATCATCGTTGTACCACTTGTCACAGGGGACCCACACAGTACAGGATCTTCGATGTACCACTTGTCACAGGGTACCCACACAGTACAGGATCTTCGATGCACCACTTGTCACAGGGCACCCCCAGTAAAGGATCATCGTTTGTACCACTTGTCACAGGGCACGCCCAGTACAGGATCATCGTTGTACTACTTGTCACAGGGCACCCCCAGTAAAGGATCATCGTTTGTACCACTTGTCACAGGGCACGCCCAGTACAGGATCATCGTTGTACCACTTGTCACAGGGCACCCCCAGTACAGGATCAACGTTGTATCATTTGTCACAGGGTACCCCCAGTACAGGATCATCGTTGTACCACTTGTCACAGGGTACCCCCAGTACAGGATCATCGTTGTACCACTTGTCACAGGGTACCCACAGTACAGGATCGTTGTACCACTTGTCACAGGGCACCCCCAGTACAAGATCACCGTTGTACCAATTGTCACAGGGCACTCCAAGTACAGGATCATTGTTGTACCACTTGTCACAGGGCACCCCCCAGTACAGGATCATCGTTGTACCACTTGTCACAGGGCACCCCCAGTACAGGATCAACGTTGTACCACTTGTCACAGGGCACCCCCAGTACAGGATCATCGTTGTACCACTTGTCACAGGGCACCTCAGTACATGATCATCGTTGTGCCACTTGTCACATGGTACCCCAGTACAGGATCATCGTTGTACCACTTGTCATAGGGTACGTCTAGTACAGGATCATCGTTTTACAACTTTTCACAGGGTACCCACAGTACAGGATCATCGTTGTACCATATGTCACAGGGAACCCACAGTACATGACGATCGTTGTACCACTTGTCACAAGGTACCCGCAGTACAGGATCATCGTTGTACCACTTGTAACAGGGTACCTATGGGACAGGATCAGAATCTGATAAAGGGTCAGAACTATGGTCAAATTATTACTGCTCTCAACAAATTGTTTTTTTTTTCATATTTTTTGTTGCAGTTGTTTCCGTATGTGAGGTGATTTTTACCAGTATTGGTCGGTGTGCGGATGAAATTAAAACCACTCATCTGGGAATTTAAAATATGGAAAGCAAAGCAGGCAAGGAACACATGATATAATGGCAGGATAGAGTTTTTCTAGGTATTCCATGCTTGCATGTAAAAATTTAATCCAATTGGTTACGTTAGAGTCAGTGAAGATGGCGGAACATTGTATTGGCTGTCGGTTGGTATCAATGGTTAGGGAAATACATGTTAACGACTTGAAATAAAGACGTAAATTGCTGGTTTTCATGTTAACCGCAAATATCTTTACCATATTTCTAAAACATACCCGTGCTACAAATTCTTGTGATAAAAGATGATGCAAAGATTGTGCGTTCTTTGATAGGTAATTATAGAATATCAACAACAGATAAGATATGTAATCGATCATATGTAATTCAAATGATCAATGTTTACAGGAAAAAGATTACAAAACCAAACATGCATGCACACACACACACACACACACACACACACACACACACACACATGACCATGAAGATTTGTGCAATCAAATTGTAGAGACACTGGCTACATAGCCGATAATTAAAGGTCAGTATAGCTATGACGTCAGGCGTGAATAAATCGTGTTCGCCAATAGTTAAACAAGATAATGATTAATTATGTGGACGAATGCAAAACGTTTTAACGTTTGTAACTCTTAAGCATTGACAAAAGCCCCTTTCTTTTGAATTCTAATAATGCTCGTCTACTCGACAGAAGGAAGTAGTCTTCTTTGCTACCTGAATGTCGTATGCATTTCATTGTTAGCACCATATATCAATGAGTGTAATCTTAGGCAGAGTACTTTGCACCAGCTACAGACAGACAGACAGACAGCCAGAGGGAGAAAGCGCACCGAGTAACGTCATGAAAGGGGATGACTCCAAAATTACTATAAAATGTTTGAAATTTTTGTGCAGGAAGCAAGTCCATGGGAGTGACACCATGAGTATACCCATATGACTGTCTATAAAATTGTTAAATTTTTATGCAAGAAAGCGGTCCATGGGGGTGACACCATAAATTATCGCGCTAATTTGTTCTTACATATAAACAGCTCTGTGCAAATGTCTAGGTCGTGATATTTAATGTAGTGAAACAATGTCAACAGGTGTGTCAAACTTTAAAAAAATACAGACAAAATACTATTTTGAAGTCAGAAAAAAATTCATGCAGCAGATTTGTAACAGGTATAGAATAAGACAGTGACAAAATCAGTGGCATCCATTTTTCATAATTATAAAATTTTAATGAAAAGTCGGATCACAAAAATAAATTAGCTTCCAGCACTCTGATGGAATGGTTAGTTTATGTAGACACGTGGCAAAAGGAAGAGAATGCAAGGCGGTGGTCGTGAAAAAAAGTTTTACATAAATGCAAAATATCATGTAAGAAGAGACAGATTTGCTCAAACAGTCACTACTTAATACTTTCTAGCAGGGAAAGTACAGTTTTAAACAAATTTACAAATAACTGTGTACATGCAAACCAATTGAATATGCAAGCAGAAATGATATATCATTTAAATGTTCAATCCCACTGGAATTTTAGTTTCGAAATGGTATATATATGAAATTATAATTGCAAATTAACGCACACAAGCACACAAACACGCACACACTCAGGCAAGCAGAAACAAACTACAATACGTGTTTCTTTATTCCATAATTTCTCTTATATTTAAAAATATTGATTTGTCAGTCGCGCTACAATTATCGTCTTAAGAAAGAAACCTACTTTGCCACAGAACCTGAACGCACGTTCTTAACTTATCTTTGCAATTTCATCTGACCATAGATAAATGTTGTTAGAAATAGTAATATTAGTCTAAAACTTCAATTAGTACCTAATTGTTGGATAATTTAATGCTGAAGGGTTTTTTACCTTTAATTTCAGGAGCTGTATATACAGTATCTATCTTATTTCGTATTTTTACACAAGCTATAATATTCATAAATTGGAACATGGAACTCAAGCACATCAGCGCGATCGGAAGCAGTATGCGAAAACTTCGACTTGACGGCTGGCATATATATATATATATATATATATATATATATATATATATATATATATATATATATATATATATATATATATATATATATATATATATATGGGAGGCTCTGAATTAAACCTTTCATTTTATCATATGACTGACGCATAGACTCCAATGTGTTCCTATTGAAATGGTTCATTTAAATTCCCTTCTTAATGAAAACTTAAGACTGATGCGAGGAAAAGGAGAAACCGAAAACTGCAAGTAGATTGCTTCTTTTAGATTACTTATTTTAGATTTCTTAGTTTTCGATGAAAACTCTGTTAACATCTGTATTCGGTAGATTAAATTATGCTAAAAGTCAGAAAATTATATTCCTATTCAAATGTCTCAATTATAAGACCTGTCTTTAAGACAACAGAAATACATGTGGATTATTTCGTGCCAATAAATATGGAGTACGTTGTTTTGCTCAATCAAATGCCATGAAGGATTGAAACAAACATGTGCAGAAAATTGTATGCAGCACTCATAGGAAATTTTTAATCTTCTAAGAACCACGGACTCTTACATGAAAGTTCTTAAACGAGTCTTGTTACGATGGTGTAAAGAGTGTTTGTGTTAGACAAATGCACAAAAGTAATTAACATCGCTTATAAAAGATAATTTCCTTCATAATCCATGATAATGCTAGTATATTTTCCCTAGCGCCTGTTTGTGGCATCAATTGTCACATAACACAAAGAAACAATACAGGATAAGTCATGGTAGTAAATCGTTGATCCGCACGTGCTTGCAGAACTCCGGATATCACCCAGGTGTTTTGTTAGCATATTTTCCCTAGCACCTGTTGGAATGGCCACATATAACAAACAAGCAATACATAAAAAAATATAAAGTTGGTAGAAGGTTGCATCAGATCCCTTAAAGTGAATGGTTTATAAGGGATTTTGGTTTGAATAGGGCTCCAGGGCGTAGCAGCTACAAGGTAGTGAAGGTTGATCGGTCCCATCGCAGCTCTTGAAGCGTATATGGTATCGATGTTACTGTGGTAGGTTGCCTCAGAGCCCTTATAGGGGATGGTTTATAAGGGTTTTTGGTTTGAATAGGGCTCCAGGGCTTAGTTACAGTAATGTAGTGAAGTTTGATTAGTTCTACCGTAATTCTTTAAGTGCTTATGGTATCGATGAACGTGAAGTAGGTTGCCCCAGAGTCCTTATAGGGGATGTTTTATAAGTGTTTTTGGTTTGAGCAGGGCTCCTGGGCGTAGCAGCAGTAATGTAGCGAAGTTAGTTGCACCGCAGTTCTTGGAGTGTATATGGTATCGATGTTACTGTGGTAGGTTGCCCCAGAGCCCTTAAAGGGGATGGTTTATAAAGTTTTTTGGTTTGAATAGGGCTCCAGGGCGTAGCAGCTACAAGGTAGTGAAGGTTGATCAGTTCCACCGTAATTCTTGATGTGCTTATGGTATCGATGAACCTGAAGTAGGTTGCCCCAGAGCCCTTATAGGGAATGGTTTATAAGGGTTTTTGGTTTGAATAGGGCCACAGGGCGTAGCGGCAGTAATGTAGTGAAGTTTGATCCGTTCCACCGTAATTCTTGAAGTGCTTATGGTATCGATGAACCTGAAGTAGGTTGCCCCAGAGCCCTTATATAGGAATGTTTAATAAGGGTTTTTGGTCTGAGTAGGGCTCCAGGGCGTAGCAGCAGTAATGTAGCGAAGATTGATTAGTTGCACCGTAGTTCTTGGGAGTGCTTATGATATCGATGAAACTGAAGTAGGTTGCCCCAAAGCCCTTGTAAGCTTTAAGTGTTTTGGTTTGAATAGGGCTCCAGGGCGTAATAGCATCAAAGTAGTGGTTGTTGATCCATTCCACCGTAGTATGCACCAAAGCTGTAGAAATACACCAGCAGCAAGCAAACGTTGTAATTTTTAAGTATAACCAGGAATATTAAATTTAAGTAAAGCCAAACACCTAGATTGGAAAAAAGCTGATTTGTATACTAAGCGTAAAATTGTCTGAAGTTCAGTCAAATGAATTGGGCTAATGTGTCCCTTAATCTTTTTGTTTTCAAGGTTGGTAAAAAGGAGAAGTACATTAACAATATACCAATCGGGATTTTCAAGGCCAAATGAGAGTTATCAGCAAAAAAGGGTCAAGTGGGTCAAAAATAGAGCCCAATATAATAATAAACATAAAACATGACTAAACAAACAAACAAACAGTAACATTAATACAACAAAATATATTAACATACAATTAACATAATAAGACAATACGAGCCATGGTAGGGAATCGTTGTTCCGCATGGGCTTTCAGACTTCCGGATCCTACCCAGATGTTTGCTAGTATATTTTTCCTAGCACCTGTTGGAATGGCGACCAATATTAGACAAACAAAAAACACAAGAAAACATGAAGAGGATAGCCCCACTCACCGAGTAGGTCTAACGTTGTCCTGGGGAAGAGGGGAATTACGGGGAAATAGGTAGTGCTTCTTATTTCCCTTATTGAGTGTGAAATCGAACTTGAAATCCTTTCATTAGGAACGGGTATAGCTGCCTAGTTCCCCGAATATTTAAGTCAGTAATTAATGTCGTGCGATGTAAAGGCGAATAAAGAGAATGAGCATAGGAGTAATTAAAAAAATTAATAAGTGAAAGTAATTAGTAGTAGTTATGAATATTTGAATAATTATGTAGTGGAGTATGAGTAATAAATGTTAAACAATTTTAAGATAATTTAAAAAAGAGATTAATTTAAATTACAGATCATAGAGGAAATAGAATAAAAAATAAAAAAGGGGTTGGAGGCAAGTCAGTAAGACTGGGCGCTAATGTGTGACAATTTGAGGAAATTAGTGGGTAAACAAGATGCGGTGATAAAATATACAAGCCCAAGTCAGAGGAATTGCTAAGCAACGGGAGTTAAAAGCGAGAATGTACACGTGTCTACTGGTTGCAATTAGACAACCAGATAGAAAATATTTATGAAGGCCATTATTAAACAGGAGCTTGAAAAATTAAATGTATGAAAAAGACTATAAATGTTAAAGCGCCTGGTTAAAGAGGAGTTACCTATTCCAAAATAGTGTCGTCTGCTATGCGAAACAGCAAATACAAATATATCTAGTATTTAACCATGATAAAGTAGGAATTTTAAGGGCAAATTATATTTAAACTAAATATTAATAGTATTAGAGACGAAAAGATTGGAAAGATTGGTCCCTGACCGTCAGTCGTGTAGAAAGCATGTTCAATTCCAAAAGGTTGAATATTCCTTGAAAAAGCACAGAATAATGTTCAGCATATTGTTATATCATCCTCCATAATGTAGAGTCCAGATCCACTGCAATAAAGCCACTTCAATTAGGTGGTTCTTATTTGTTTTCTGTTCCTCTTCATTTACGTCTATTTTCTTCTTTGTATTGTCGATGTAGCGGGAGATCCGAGAAACATGTCTATCCTCTTCAGCAGACAGCCCATGTCAGAAGATCGTTGTCACTCAGACAATACTGTGTATGAATTAATGATGATGATAGCAATTATAGTCGTATATGCATGTACGTTTGCTTGACGACTTTTAGAGTCTCTTATTTTCGTAAGAGACCAGAGAACCCACCCGAAGGGTGGGCCTCCATTACCCTCCTCCTTGGTTAGCCATCGGCCCGAATCCACGTGGAGGTTCTTGGCCCGCCATGCCTTATCGCTTCATACCAGACCTTAAGACCTTGACATTCAACACAGTCTATACAGGCAGAAAACCACCCAACCCAGCAACAGGCAACACAAACAGCAACAGAAACATGTCTATCCTCTTCAGCAGACAGCCCATGTCAGAAGATCGTTGTCACTCAGACGATACTGTGTATGAATTAATGATGATGATAGCAATTATAGTCGTATATGCATGTACGTTTGCTTGACGACTTTTAGAGTCTCTTATTTTCATAAGAGACCAGAGAACCCACCCGAAGGGTGGGCCTCCATTACCCTCCTCCTTGGTTAGCCATCGGCCCGATCCACGTGGAGGTTCTTGGCCCATGGCTGGGCCTTATCGCTTCGTACCAGATCTTAAGACCTTGACATTCAACACAGTCTATACAGGCAGAAAACCACCCAACCCAGCAACAGGCCAAGAGCGCCAAGAGAGCCGCCAACAAAACCACGCCCATTCATGTAGTTGTGATGTAGGGTTCGACGCAATTGCAATTTTTCCACTTCCGTTGTTTTCTTCTTTATAGTTCTCAGTTGATTGCGATTGTTTTATGCCAGTATATCTTCATTATAGTAGGAGGTATCCGTTGTTTGTAGATTATGACTGAAGTATTACCCCAGAGCCGCTGGAACGGGATTTTTGGGGTTTTAGGATTGAATTGGCTCCGGAGTGTGGCTATTTCTTGTTGTAAGTCCTGTTTTGAACATCGCAGTATGCACCAATGCTGTCCAAACACACCAGCAACAACCAAACGTCGCTGATGGATAGTATTTCCATATTGATTTAAAAAATAATAAAACCAAATATGAGAATATCTGATACGGATCAAATAAACCTAAGTTGTGAATATTCTTATTAATTAAAAAGGTTGGTGATTTGTATACCAAGCGTAAAGATGTCTAAAGGTTTGTCAAATTAATGGGACGAAATGTCCCTTGATTTTTTGTTTTCAAGGTTGTTAGAAATGGAGTGAATTAATAGATACCAATCAGCTTTCAAGGGCCAAGTAAAGTTGTATTCCAGAAGAGGGCTCAAGTCGGTCGAAAGTTGAGCCCTATATTATAATATAAAAGATACATAGACTGTATAACACATAATTAAACAAAGAACAACACATGCCATGGTAAGAAATCGTTGTTCTGCACGGGTTTGCAGACTTTCGGTCCTACCCAGATATTTGCTAGTATATGTACCTAGCACTTGTTGGAATGGCAACAATATAAATAAACAATATTATACAAAACATATATAGGTTAAACACACTCATCGAGTGAGTTTGTCGATGTCCGGGGGGGGGGGAGTGGGGATTACAGGGATATGGGTAGTGCTTCCTAATTCCCATATTGAATAAATTTATAAATAAGTCAGTACGTAATTTATGTCATGTGATTATTATAAAAATGAGTTTGTCGATGTCCGGGGGGGGTGGGGATTACAGGGATATGGGTAGTGCTTCCTAATTCCCATATTGAATAAATTTATAAATAAGTCAGTACGTAATTTATGTCATGTGATTATTATAAAAATTAAGATTGTATTTATGTTATTTAATTATTCTAGATTTATGCTAATAGTAAGATTATATTATTGATGTGGAAATAGTTATTATAATTGTAGTATAGTTAAATTGTTAAATATAGAATAGCTTTAAAATATATATGGTTAAATTAATGTATGCGGAGAAGTTGGACAAAAGCCAACTTTTCAGGTCGCTAATGTGTGCCTGTTAATGAAAATTTGAGGTAAACAAGTGTTACAGTGATGTAATTTAAGCTCAAGTCGGGGGGGGGGTTGCTAAGTAACGGGAGTTTGGAGAGAAGTACATGTAGTTGTTATCTGTAGAGTGTGAACCGGGTAAGGTTATTTACAAGTTATTTGTATAGTGGGAATTAGAATTTTAAATTGTAGGAGGAAATGAATGTTATTTAAAACGCCTTAGTGATAGGACTTGATGTTTTTATATTAAGCATCGTTTATTCTAAGATCCCTAATAATAAGTGAACACCTAAAGGGAAATTAAGTTAGGAAATTTTATTTAAAGTAATTTATAAAAAAATAAGAAATACTTAAGTAACCTATTTTAAGTGTTATTGGTAAGAAAATATATGTACCTGTCTGTCAGTCCGAAGAAGCAGAACGTGTATGAATGGGTGGACATGAAATGAAGTCCTCAATGTTAAATATAAATAATATATATATATATATATATATATATATATATATATATATATATATATATATATATATATATATATATATGAAGTCCTCAATGTTAAATATAATTCATATATATATATATATATATATATATATATATATATATATATATATATATATATATATATATATATATATATATATATATGAAGTCCTCAATGTTAAATATAATTCATATATATATATGAAGTCCTCTATGTTAAATTTAATTCATATATATATATATATATATATATATATATATATATATATATATATATATATATATATATATGAAGTCCTCAATGTTAAATATAATTCATATATATATATATATATATATGAAGTCCTCAATGTTAAATATAATTCATATATATATATATATATATATATATATATGAAGTCCTCAATGTTAAATATAAGTCATATATATATGAAGTCCTCAATGTTAAATATAATTCATATATATATATATATATGAAGTCCTCAATGTTAAATATAATTCATATATATATATATATGAAGTCCTCAATGTTAAATATAATTCATATATATATATATATATATATGAAGTCCTCAATGTTAAATATAATTCATATATATATATGAAGTCCTCAATGTTAAATATAATTCATATATATATATATATATATATATATATATATATATATATATATATATATATATATATATATATATATATATATATATATATATATATATATAGTTGGATAATAAGAAGATGGAGGAATGTTATGATGTAACATTCAATATAAGTGTAATTCCTAAAGTACTTATATCAAAGTAGATCGGAGACGCAAACGAGATCACCAACAAAATTTTGATGTTTTTTTTATTTTACTTTATGGTTTGAAGGCGTAAAACACCATTGAAAATGCATATGACTCGGATTTATTTCTCTGCAACATGGATATGTTTAATAAATATGGATACCCTTTCCGAATCAACATTGATTGATGGAAAATTATAGACAATATATTTATATTGCGTGACAAAGAAAAGCTCAAAATTAACGGCGTCTGATCTCTTCTTCTTCTTGTGATAAAATTCTCATCCTTGAGTGTAGGCAAAAGTTTACTAATAAACTCTTCTTCTATATATTACTGTATATACCATACGAACTATCCTTTCTATATATTACTGTATATACCATACGAACTATCCTTTCTATATATTACTGTATATACCATACGAACTATCCTTTCTATATATTACTGTATATACCATACGAACTATCCTTTCTATATATTACTGTATATACCATACGAACTATCCTTTCTATATATTACTGTATATACCATACGAACTATCCTTTCTATATATTACTGTATATACCATACGAACTATCCTTTCTATATATTACTGTATATACCATACGAACTATCCTTTCTATATATTACTGTATATACCATACGAACTATCCTTTCTATATATTACTGTATATACCATACGAACTATCCTTTCTATATATTACTGTATATACCATACGAACTATCCTTTCTATATATTACTGTATATACCATACGAACTATCCTTTCTATATATTACTGTATATACCATACGAACTATCCTTTCTATATATTACTGTATATACCATACGAACTATCCTTTCTATATATTACTGTATATACCATACGAACTATCCTTTCTATATATTACTGTATATACCATACGAACTATCCTTTCTATATATTACTGTATATACCATACGAACTATCCTTTCTATATATTACTGTATATACCATACGAACTATCCTTTCTATATATTACTGTATATACCATACGAACTATCCTTTCTATATATTACTGTATATACCATACGAACTATCCTTTCTATATATTACTGTATATACCATACGAACTATCCTTTCTATATATTACTGTATATACCATACGAACTATCCTTTCTATATATTACTGTATATACCATACGAACTATCCTTTCTATATATTACTGTATATACCATACGAACTATCCTTTCTATATATTACTGTATATACCATACGAACTATCCTTTCTATATATTACTGTATATACCATACGAACTATCCTTTCTATATATTACTGTATATACCATACGAACTATCCTTTCTATATATTACTGTATATACCATACGAACTATCCTTTCTATATATTACTGTATATACCATACGAACTATCCTTTCTATATATTACTGTATATACCATACGAACTATCCTTTCTATATATTACTGTATATACCATACGAACTATCCTTTCTATATATTACTGTATATACCATACGAACTATCCTTTCTATATATTACTGTATATACCATACGAACTATCCTTTCTATATATTACTGTATATACCATACGAACTATCCTTTCTATATATTACTGTATATACCATACGAACTATCCTTTCTATATATTACTGTATATACCATACGAAAGACTGCTTTCGCTTCAATAACTATTCCTAAAATCATTTTCATACAATTACAGATGATATCCAAAGATATATATCGGAGGAGTGTCTCATCAATGAACAAAATACAGAATTTTTTTTTAATATTGGAGGATTTACGTATCCAGGTGATCCCAACATAGACATTGATATAGGCGACAGATGCAATGTGTCTGGACTTCAAAGGTCTCAGTATTTGCAAATGCCGGTCGGAGGTAAGTTCCAATTTTAGGATCAGTAATCTTGTGTTTCCGGTTGGAAAAAGAATGACTATTTCAGATATGTTCTAACATCTCGGAAACTTATTTCCTCTTTATGTGATAATGTCTCTTTACAAGCAAGACAATTATACGTATATACACTAAATTATTTGTGATATGAGTGAACAAAAGTTGAGCTATCACATTATTGTTATATCTATGATAATACAGTTTGAAATTATATAATTCCGTAACTCTCTCTCTCTCTCTCTCTCTCTCTCTCTCTCTCTCTCTCTCTCTCTCTCTCTCTCTCTCTCTCTCTCTCTCGCTCTCTCTCTCTCAGTGCATATTGCAGAGTTTAGGTGCCCATTTTTGCTATATAAATGATGTGGCATAAAAAAACAATCTTCGTGTCTGAAATGACGTTCAAATGCTATAGGATAGAAACCCTTTTTCTTGAGCAACGCATAAACATAATTCTATGACATAAAAAAAGAATTTACCTTGATAATGACAATTAATTTAACCTTTATTGCAGACATACCTGCCAGAGAATGCGATGTTTTTCCCATGTCCGAACTAGGAATTCAGGCTGGTCAGGGACTTAATGACGTATTGATTCCCCCTAGTCAATGTTCAGCGCCTTTTACATTTGTCCATCAAACTTCTCGACTCGACTAAAACCTCTCGAACCATGTACTTTCACTTCTGATTATAGCTACTTCCGGCTTAATCCAATGATTAGAAACTGCACAGGATCTGGAAGACAAAGTATGATAAATAAATTAAAGCGACTTGTTAACAAGCAATAAAACTAACTATCCAGTATTTGTGGTAGAATCGAGCCAGAAAGAGTTCAGATAAATCTTATCCATCAACACACTCCACTACTGTACGCTATTTACATCATTCGACGCCTGTCATCTGAGTTTATTACTAGCCATAGTTGTCGATCTATAATCGTGTAGATATCGACTTAGCGATAAAGTCAGATTTTTTTTTTAGATGCAGAAGTAGAAGGTCTTATTTTTTGAAAATTGACAGGTTCCCGGTACGTCAACCCAAAATACTCTACAAGTTACAAATACACTTACGTGTAATATCTGCAACTATCTATTTTATTAATCATTCGGAAATTGGAAATATTGTTTCGGCCACACGATATTTAAAGGATAAAATGTAAATTTCTTCCAAACGATATTAATTCTTAAATAGTGTTCCAAGTTTAAGATTCAAATGTTATTAGTATTATTAATACTACCGAATTATTATTAAAATTAGCATTATGTGTTTGGGTTTTTTTCTTCAGGAACACGGGATTGCCGTTTGTAAGACTTCGTCCGTAATCTTCTGAGAGATTCACTTTTCAATCCATCATATATTTGTTGGGAGAACGAGGCAGAGGGGACATTTCGGATTGTAAAATCCAAAGAACTGGCGACATTATGGGGCAGTAAAAAGGGGAATTCAAATATGACTTATGAAAAGCTAAGTCGAGCAAAGAGGTAAGCCACTTGTTGAGACATATTGGAAGTACATTTGGCAACTTTAGATACAAATAAGAAATGGAAATATCAAAACAGTTATTTTAATATATAGAACTATAAGACACTATTCAAATTATATGCGAGATGTTATAACACACGCTGATGTGGTACATTAATATCTTTTGCAATCAAAATATCGGCTTACCTTTATTGAACACAACTGACCTGTATATAAATGGTTGTATTGGATATGCTGCATTTCAACTGAAGTTTATTCTTTTATTTTATTTCATTTTTGTTCGTTTTTAGCTCTCTCTCTCTCTCTCTCTCTCTCTCTCTCTCTCTCTCTCTCTCTCTCTCTCTATATATATATATATATATATATATATATATATATATATATATATATATATATATATATATATATATATATATATATATATAACGGGTAAAAGTAACATTATATTTTCTGACTAGTTATTGTTGTTTTATAGATATGAAATTTTATCCCCTTTTGCTTCGTAATCTCTTTCAAATTCGTGCTTTTAAAACAAAGTGATCCAAATGGGATTTCCAAGAATGGGCTTTTTCAGATCTGTTGTTGTTGTTGTTGTTGTGGGTTTAACGCCATTTTTCAGCACAGGAAAGGCTATACATGGCGGCCAGTATTAATGGTGGAGGAAGAAACCGGGAAATCACCGGAAAGAACCACCGACCCACGAGAAGCTACTGGCAAGCTCTCTCACATATCCACATTAGCCGAATCTTAGACTCGAACCCACGCAGATAGAGGTGAGATGGCAGTGATCCGTAACGGACAGCGCTTTAGACCACTCGGCCACTCGGGGCCCCAGATCTAACCAGGTTGTTACATTAAACAACAGGCGGACAGCCAGAAAATTTAATATTTGCACCTTATATATCTTTAAGGCATTGTGAAAACTTAAAGTGGTAGTCGCAAAAACGGTCAGAGAATTTATCCTTCTATCCATTCGTGCTAAGATTCCATACTTTTAAGAAATGTTCTGTTCTACATTTTTCATAAATTTTAATGCAGTTTTATATTTATTTTAACATACAACTTTAAAGGAAGTCTGAGCTACAAACGAAACAAATTTATATAGTTAAGTCAAATCGAAATAAAACTTTTCTTGGCATTCATTCTACTGTTTGTATTTTAGACATTACTACAAAAAAGTTCTTGCTCGAGTGATTGGAAAGAGACTGATCTACAGCTTTGGACCCATGGCTGACCTTACCCAATGATGAAATCCAATTATGTCTCTCTTTTTTTAAAAAAAAAAAAACAACTTTCTGTCGAAGGTACTGACCAATGAACTCTCCGCCTCATCAAGGGTTCCAATTTTTACCTAATTTATAATGTCAACATCTTCGAAAACAAACTGATGAAGCCAGTGGAATTATAGCGCGGTGAAAACTGGTGAGATTTCATGCAGACTTTGCTTGGAGAAGTTATTTACATTAATCGGATCTCATCTGCGAAAATATTTTGTTATGCAGATGATAATATAAACTTCATGAATTTTACGTCTTGTTGAATTTTCCCGCAACAACTTGGTGAAGACAAAGATAGAGATCACTGTAATTTCACTGACCAACATTGTAGACCATCGCATAAGAAATACAATCTGAAATTGCGGATGCCAGACTGAATTCCAGTTGTGTTTTATAGCCTTATATATTCCAACTCGCATATAATAGTATAGACATTTTGCATGTTGGAGAAAAAATAAATTGCATGACCCCACTAGATAAACTCTTGTTCTCTTTGGGTGAGCTGCATATTTTAGTCTTCAATTCATGAATATTTGACTTAAGAAACCAGTCAAGAACATAACATATTCAGATGCACCACAGACATATTTAATTATGTTTTATGTATCTATGCTAGTAAAAAAAGTAACAACGAAAATGAGAAGCCAACAAGCATTATAAAATTTAACAAATAAAATTTTTCTTCCTAGAAAAACAAGGCAAAATGAAGAAAATGAACATAACTGGTTTATGAATATAATCCAATCATAGAATAATACTTATTAGTCCTATCAATAAAAAGTTCTAATTGAATCAAGTTCAAAGATGAAAGGCTACGCCGTCTTCAACAACCTGCTTTTTTATATGTCAACAGATCCTTTTTGAATCACAAAGAATTAATATTCCAATTTGGAATTTTAATTTCCAGTCTTTCTCAGGGTAAATAAATTATTATTTCCGAAAAATAGAATAATTCAACTCATACTGGTCACAAGAAAAACACCTTAGAGCTCCAAAGGTTACAAGCCAGACTGGCCAAATTTGTTATAATATGTTTTAAGCCTAACTAAAACGCAGAATAGATCAAATGAGACGGTGATGTCACATACGCCATATACGGATTCGAATAAACAGAAGAATCTTACTAAAAATAAAAAAGTTGATACAACAAACTTGAATTTGTTACCAAAAGATACAATGTTACTAATATTGCCTGTTTATCAGGTCCATACAGAACGGAACTAAATTTTCTGAAGAAAACAAAATGTCAAATAGTGTCAAACAGCACACTGGATCATCAACATCAGTTTTCTCTTCTTAAATCAATACTGCTCCAACATCAAAATCACTTGCATCAACAGATAGTTTAAATGATTGACAGAACTTTTAAGCTGTACTACTGTTGCACTCTTTAATATGGCCTTTATCTTATCAAAAGCCTTCTTATATTGTGTCAATCAAAAGAAACTTGTTTTTCTTGCTCAGTACATTTGTCTGTGGTTCACCAATATAAACATTGGAACAAGATTTTCGATAGCATCCAGCATACCTAAATAGTGCATCAGTTTTTTTTTTTTGCTGACAGTCACAGGGAATTTAGAGATAGCCCTGACCTTAACATCTATTGGTTTAACATGTTCACAAGCTTTTGAAAAGTTTCACAAGCACAGCAGAACTCACTTTTAGATAAATTGATTGTCAAACTTGCATCTGTGAGTTTGTCAAAAAGTTTCCGAATTGTTGTAAGATTTTCTTTCCTGGTGTCGTTGTAGATGATGACATCATAGATTTAAGCATCAGTATTATATAGACCAGAGGTAATCATATTCATCAAACGTTGAAAGGTACATGACAATCCCTTCATCCCAAACGGCATCACTTTACACTTATAAAGTCCACCTGGAGTCACAAATGTTGAAGTTTCCTTTGCCATTTCCGTCAGCGAAATTTGCCAAAATCCTTTCAGAAGGTCAAATTTGCTGATATACTTGGCATTTCCAAAGTATCAATGTAGTCGTCGATTCTTGATGAATCTGTTTTAGCCCAACTTTTCACCTTACTATAATCAGTGCACATACGGAAAGTTTTATCTGGTTTTGGAACAAGTATACATGGCGAATTCCAACCACATTTACTGGGCTCGATGAACTCATTCTCCAGCAAATACTGAATTTCTTTTTTCTAAGTATTCCTGTTTGGGATGGCACATCGTGCATGTTTGTTGTTTGACAGGTTTCGAATTCCCAATTTTAAAGTCATGAAAAATTTTGTTTGTCCTCGTAAGCACATCTGAAAATAAATTCTCATATTCAAATAATAACTGTTTAAGTTCATTCCTTTCTTGTTGCAAATGTAAACGTTTCTGGTGTAGATTGTTTATAATTTTCGAATTCGAAGATTTGTCACTCATATATCAGTATAGTTAGATTGTATTCCGTCTCTTAACTCCTCAGTGAGTGAGACAGGTACAACTAAATTGCATGATTTACCTGGCTATCTATCTCACTATACTCCTTGAACATGTCTATGTGGCAAAGTTGTTTTTAATTTCGCTTCCCATGTGTATTTGTGATGTAATTCAAATAATTGGCGTTCTATCGACCGCGTGCGGACTATACTACTATGCCTGAAGAGGATTTTGTGGAATGGGCAAAAGAGCCAACACTCAATAACCAGGCTGAAAACAGTTTTTTTTTGTTTTTGACTTTTTATACCTTAATTTCGTTTTTTACTGAGTAGAATGCTGATTCGCTCTTGCAACCTTATAAGCCTTTGATAGCTTATCCTTAAAATTTCAAACATAATCGAAAAGATTAAGTTCAGTATTTTTTATTAGAAACACGTTTTCCTTAAAGAACGTCAGTGGTCCACGTAAAGTGTGTCCGAACGTTAATTCAAAGATTCTTGAACTGACTCCCTAGCAGCACACAACAGTAAAGTAATTTCATCATCCCAATCTATACCTGTTAAATCAATATGATATAGTCATATTCTCCAAACGTCTAACGAAATAATTATAAAGCCCCTTGGTTCTCAGGGCAATAGACAGAAGATTCGATTTGGACAGAAGATTTGATTTGTTGGATGCCTAATTCATACATTGCCTGCTAAAATATTTCAGACATAAAGTTTGACCCTTGAACCGATTGGACAAATTTGGGAAGGCCAAAATGTGTATAAAAGAACAACTTCTTTTAGTTTTAATATTCCTCAAAGGAATTGCCTCTGGGAATCTTGTTGACGCACACATAATGGTCAAACAAATATTGGTTGCCTGACTTGCTCTTAGATAAGGGACCAACACAATCTACCATAATTCTGCTAAATGGTTCGTCAAATGCAGGAGTAGATTACAAATGAGTCTTAGGTTTCCTTTCATTGGCTTTTCCTACCATCTGACAGGTATGACAAGCTCTACAGTATTTACAAACATCACTTTTAATTTTGGTCAATAGAAGAGATTTAAGATCTTGTGATAAGTCTTATTAATCCCTAAATTACCAGCCAGAGGAGTTTCATGGGCCAGACTATGAAATTCCTGTATGTATTATTTTGAAAGTACAATTTGATAGTTCACTGACCACTCGTCAGGTACCTCTAGATTTTTCCTATATCTCATAAGTATTCCATTTTTAAAGAAATAACAGACAGGTAGTTTTAGTGGCTTCGGTTTGATTATTGGCCCTTTCATACAAACAGGAGATCTCATAATCTTTTTCCTGTCCGACCACAAGTGATTGTCGTTTGTCACCCTGTTCTGAGAAAAAGAGAATGAATAGTTCAAAGAGGATCACTGTGGTCAATACCTTTTGATCGATCCAAACATGGAGTGAAAGGGAACTCATCAAAAGCCTGACCAATACATGTGTCAGCTAAAGGAATACTTTTCTTATCGAATCATTCTCAAGAGTTTTCTTTGTCAAAGCTCTTGCAACTGCACAAGCTTGGTATAATTCTTTCTCAACTGGATCAACTTTCTGATGCAAAGAAGGCTTGTCAGTTGCAAGTTGATTAACCACAACCTTGGCTCCAGCTTGTTTGTTGCCTAGTAATTAATGAACGCCCTCAACAGGTAAAAGTTACACAATTCCTACTGTCACATGTTATGAAACTAAGTCTGATGAAAAAATTATATAATGGAGACGAACATTAACAAAGTCTTTATGTCACTATAGGCACAGTTCTTGAACTCCTCAGGTAATACAAGTTGTTTTAGACTCATAATCTTGGTCAACTTTCTTGGCTAAGCATCGTGTGTCAAATAAATCTATTGCTAATTCGACAAAGGTCTGACCAGGTTTCCAGAATTCCTAAATTTTCGCCGATTAGCTTCAAGGACTAACTCATAACCCTTCAAGATGCAGTCTTTAAAAACATCACAGTGAGCGACCTGCTCTAGTGACAGTCAAAAATAAATGTCACTACCTTTACCAATAAGCGCAGTAAGAGTTCAATGATCCCTTGCCCGTTTCAAATTTTCGGAATGAATGAAGATATTTGACATTCTGGAGGCCATAAAGAGAAGGAAAATAATTTTAAAATTAAACAAGACTTGGTTGCCGTACTCGAGTTGTCCAGGCTTATTGTTTATTACAATACGATAAAGACGAATTATGGCGACCAGGTCCAGCTGCTACTCACGAACAAGGACTGGTTGTGTTACGAAATTAACACACTATCAATATTTAGGCCGATAGTTTCTTTTGTTCTCCTAGAGATAGAGCTAACGAGCTCATTAATTACTACGATACCAGCAATAAAACGGAGATATTTCTTGTAATTAGGATTTCCAATATATTGCGTCTTTTGGGTTTATAAAACAGAGCCGTATGCATTAACTCTTATAAATAAACTGCGGTTGTTCAAGGCAAAAAGAAGATTACTTGACTTCAGCTAGAAAGGTAAAAAGGTGTACATGAAAATCATTGTAGCTAAATAAATTGGTATGCCTACGATGGAATTTAGGACAGATTGTAAGTACACCCAACCTGAAAATGAGGTGCTGCAATATGGATAGATTACAGGATATGTAGCAGTCCCCATACTGCAAGGGATATACCGATATTACAGAAAGGGGCAATGATATATTTTGATAAAGTTATTTGTGAACTGCATTGAAAATAACTGATATCGATGTCGTCCGTTCCCAATGCATATAAACCACAAAAGTGGACGGGAATAAAATAGACGACTTCATAGCAGAGCTACTGTGTAACAACATAAAATGGAGGCACTTCTAAACGAACTTTCCGGTAAGCAACTCCAAGCTGTCGGCTCCCGCCAGTGTTGAACACTATCATGGAACTGGAGAAATCACCCCGTTGTGTTCTGTTGGGAAAAAGAAACCTATGGCGTAGTGCACATGGGAAAGTGTTTGTTTTCTATCCCACCAACTCCTGTTTCAAGATGGCTGCCAAGGAATACACGAGCCAGAAGACATAGAACCTGATATTAAGCGAGGTGTTGGTGAATACATCCTCACAGCGTCTTGACTTGCAACAAATCAAGAGGTACTTTAAGATGAAATACACCCTAATGGAGACCCTGTGGAGACTCCATGGCCTAAAGACTGTGACATTGACGGAGTTAAAGCAGATGGAAACTGAAGTCATTCTAGACGTTCATAGCGTTTACAGCAACAGTGTTGATCGAGTGAATCTGGTCACAGATAATTAGAAAATGTAGACAGCAAACCGACGCATGGTGGAACGGAGTCAGCGTAGAGGGTCACATCTATGTCCGGGTGAAAAACACGAGAAATCAAGCGCCGAGTACGTCATGTAGAAGGTCACTGAGACCAACCTTATCATTTGAGGCTGCGAAATTATGGACCGAACATAAAAGCTTGAAAACGCTCCCTGCCGATTTTGTAGACCACACCCACGTAGTACAGGGTCAGACTGTATGCAAAAGGCTTTATGTGTATCATGTTAACAGTTTCCATGGAAATGACCTCTTTGTTTGGCGGAATTTACCACGAAACGGCCCTATGCCCGAAAAGACATACCACAACTGGAGAGAAACAAGCAGCAAAAACTTTCGCCCCCATATTTAGATTCGAATTAACGGAGTTTTAAGGAGCTGGCACAAAGAAATCAATATCCCAAGAATTTATCAACATTCATCGGATTTTTATCAACATTCATCGGATTTACTACAACGGAAAATAAGAACCAACTTAGCCGGCCTGCAAATACTCGGGCGAACTGTATTGGTGCGCTTAGCATACAAATGGCATGACATCGACAACTGGATGAATAATGATGAATTTCACCAGCTGCTTCTAGCCAAAACATATTTTAGAGACATTGTTTGCAAAATGTTAATAATATCATATCAACACTTTATTGAAAATCCATTACATAACCCTGCAATCAATCAATGATAGCTAATTGTCATGCTAAACGTTGTGCCATGATGCTAGTAAAAGTGACTTCGCGTGACAGAATTAAATATCAAATATTCTTATCTATATAGAGTGAGCTCTTGGTACAAAAATAGGAAGAAAAAATATTTCGTTGAAATCTAGTATGTTAAACTGAAATAAGAGATCCTGAACTCCCTCTTCCCATGATATTATAATTTGAAATGTTTGTAAATAAAAAATGAAAGGCGAGGACATTTAGAGATACTACGCCCACTTTATGCGTGCATACTTTATTACTAACTTTACATTTTTAGTAACACTCAAGGAGGAAGGTACTTATATGTGTACAAATAAAAGATGTCACGACGCTCTCCACCCCCCTAAAAATATGTCAAGGAACTAACAGTGCAAAGCACTCAAACATTGTGACTTAAAGTACTGCAACAGTGCAGCCGGGGAGTTACCATGCTTGTGTTACTAGGTATTTCCCCATTCAAAATGCATAATACTTTTGCTTTAATTTCCAATAGATTTTAATAATTTTCTACACCTGTGCAAAAGCGAATGATAAAAAATCAATTGCGCAGCTTTATATAAAACAGTCTTATTTAAAGAAGCACAATGACAAGGCACACTATTTCTCTTAATTTTTTTTAAACCTTTGTTTAAGAAAAAAAGAGTGAAGATAAAACAAAGACCATTATACTAAAACGCTAAAACAATTATTTACCATTATGTATTAAGATCTTTTTCTGTATGTGAACTGATGCTCTGTGACTTTTGTTAATATTGACATTTGCTTGATATAGTTAAGGAAAGATGAGTACAGGTTGTTTGTCTTTTCGCTATGTAATACATTGCAAGGATCGAGTTTTCTTGTTTATTTATTTTTCTATTTTTATGTTTATATTTTAATGGTTGGACAATTTTTGTTGTGTGCATTTTTTGTGAATGCGTTATATTGATTCACTTATTGTTAAAGAAAAAAACATTGAAGATACAAATTTAAATCGTGAGTAAGAAAGATAAATTATACAGAAACGCTGAAATAATTATTTACCCTTATGTGTTAATAATTTTTTTTTCTGTCTGACGCTCTGGAGGTTTAGGTTAAAATTTGTTTAGAATACTTCAGGAAACATACATATACGTCGTTTGTCTTTTCGCTATGCGGTAGATTCCCTACGATTGAGTTTACTTTTTACTTATTTTTCTGACTTGCCATTTTGTATTGTGTACATGTGTTGTGAATACTTTTTATTGATTTACTTATAGATCCATCCATACCCCTAAGCATTAAATCCATATTGGTATTTTATGTCGACGATGTCGTCTAATATGTCATCCTAACCTGTTTCATGACTATTTTGTTGAATTTAGTGACTACATGATCCCCATGAATGTTTGCAGACTTAGGGACCTAGTGGGCTAAAGCGCTTTCCGTTACGGATCACCGTCATCTCACCTCTGTCTGCGTCGGTTCGAGTCTAGGATTCAGCGAATGTGGATATGTGAGAACGTTTGCCAGTAGCATCTCGTGGGTCGATGGTTCTTTCCGGTGATTTTCCGGTTTCTTCCTCCACTATTAATACTGGCCGCCATGTATGGCCTATCCTGTGCTGAAAATGGCGTTAAGCTCAACAACAGCTGCAGACTTCGTGGTCCCAATATATTTATGTGGACTACATGGACATTTTTGCATACTGCACGATCCTCATAATTTTTTGTGGACTACATAGCCTCCCATATTTTTGTGGACTACTTGGCCACACGTTTTCGCAGACTACATGATCCTATTACATTTATTTGAACTATTTGTTGCCCATAAATTAGTGTACTGCATGGTGCCCATACATAATGAACTACATGTGTCCCTATGACTGTATAAATTAAGTAACTCATTTTAACAGTGTCGGTTGCTTAAGAACTGACTTTCGTATTATCAAAATTTTAAATACAGATAAGTCACAGGTCGATGTAAGAGAAATATCAACTTGAATGTGCACTACGTCGAGATAATGCATTATGTTCATTACAAGCATAACTGTCAACGAAAATTATATATTTCGAAAACATATCAAAGTAATGAAGCGTACACATTATGTTTTCTGTTTTACCCTAACAGCAGGTATTTTTACTGACATGAAAAGTCGTTGATTTCAACGTTGAATAAAACAACCTGAGATTTTAATTATGATTACTTTAGCGATTGCATAGAGAATGAATTTATAATATTTCATGTAATAATTTTTAATTTCTTTGGCCATATAAGTACGAGACTACGTGTTGCTAAACCCACCTGACCCCGAGATGAAATTCCACACAACACTGTCTTGTATAATTAGTATATATAGTTTAATGGTAACTGTTAAAGGTGTAGACGTCTAATAGTTTAGTGGTAATTGTTAGAGGTGTAGATGTCTAATAGTTTGGTGGTAATTGCTAGAGGTGTAGATGTCTAATAGTTTGGTGGTAATTGCTAGAGGTGTAGATGTCTAATAGTTTAGTGGTAATTGCTAGAAGTGTAGATGTCTAATAGTTTAGTGGTAATTGCTAGAGGTGTAGATGTCTAATAGTTTGGTGGTAATTGTTAGAGGTGTAGATGTCTAATAGTTTAGTGGTAATTGCTAGAGGTGTAGATGTCTAATAGTTTAGTGGTAATTGTTAGAGGTATAGATGTCTAATAGTTTAGTGGTAATTGTCAGAGGTGTAGATGTCTAATAGTTTGGTGGTAATTGCTAGAGGTGTAGATGTCTAATAGTTTAGTGGTAATTGTTAGAGGTGTAGATGTCTAATAGTTTAGTGGTAATTGTTAGAAGTGTAGATGTCTAATAGTTTAGTGGTAATTGTTAGAGGTGTATATGTCTAATAGTTTAGTGGTAATTGTTAGAAGTGTAGATGTCTAATAGTTTGGTAGTAATTGCTAGAGGTGTAGATGTCTAATAGTTTGGTGGTAATTGCTAGAGGTGTAGATGTCTAATAGTTTAGTGGTAATTGTTAGAGGTGTAGATGTCTAATAGTTTAGTGGTAATTGTTAGAAGTGTAGATGTCTAATAGTTTGGTGGTAATTGCTAGAGGTGTAGATGTCTAATAGTTTAGTGGTAATTGTTAGAGGAGTAGATGTCGAATAGTTTAGTGGTAATTGTTAGATGTCTAAATAAATATTTCTACATTTCATACTGCAACATCCATTCTGTTAAATTTGCTTTTCATATTAAAGTAAATATTGTTTATTTTTATCTTGCTTTTCCTGCTGCCATCAGCATATTGTCTTATCTATATTTTGATTTTTATACTGCAATAAACATTGTATTATCATTAGTTTGCATTTCATACAACAGACATATCCTTTATCTATATTTTGCTTTTCCTACTACAAAATACATGGATACTTAAATCAGAGATATTCACACTTCAATGCATCTCTACAGGGATATTTACACTACAATGCATCTTTACAGGGATATTCACACTACAATGCATCTCTACAGGGATATTTACACTACATTGCATCTCTACAAGGATATTCACATTACAATTGATCTCTACAGGGGTATTCAAACTACAATGCATTACTGCAAAGATATTTACATTCACACTACAATGCAAATCTACATGGATGTTCACACTACAATGGATCTCTACAGGGATGTTCACACTAAAATGGATCTCTACAGGGATAGTCACACAACAATGCATCTCTACAGGGATGGTCACACTACAGTGCATCTCTACAGGGATAGTCACACTACAATGCATCTCTACAGGGATAGTCACACTACAATGCATCTCTACAGAGATGTTCACACTACTATGCAATTCTACATGAATATTTACACTCCAATGCATCTCGACAACGATACTCACACTACAATGCATTTCTACAGGGATATTCACACTTCAATGGATCTCTACATGGATATTCACACTACAATGGATCTCTACAGGGATATTCACATCACAATGCATATCTACAGAAATATTCACACAACAGTGGACCTATACAGAGACATTCACACTACAATGCATCTCTCCAGGGATATTTACACTCAAATGCATCTCTACATGGATATTCACACTGCAATGCATCTCTTCATGGATATTCACACTACAATGCATCTCTACATGGATATTCACTCTACAATGCATCTCTACATGGATATTCACTCTACAATGCATCTTTACAACGATTCTCACACTACTATGCAACTCTACAGGGATATTTACACTGCAATGCATCTCTACAGTGATATTCACATTAAAATGCATCTCTACAGGGGTATTCACGATACTTACATTTACAAAGATATTTACATTTACACTACAATGCGTCTCTACACGGATAGTCACACTACAATGCATCTCTACAGCGATATTCACACCACAATGGATCTCTACAGGGTTGTTCACACTACTAAGCATCTCCACAGAGATGTTCACACTCCAAAGCATCTATACAGGGATATTCACACTACAATGAATCTCTACAGGGATATTCACACTACAATGCATCTCTACAGGGATGTTCACACTACAAAGCATCTCTACAGGGATATTTACACTACAATGAATCTCTACAGGGATGTTCACACTACAATGGATCTCTACATGGATGTTCACACTACTATGCATCTATACAGGGATATTCACACTACAATGCATCTCTACATGGATATTCACACTACAATTGCTCTCTACAGGGATGTTCACACTACAAAGCATCTCTACAGGGATATTTACACTCCAATGCCTCTCGACAGAAATTTCACAATAAAATGCATCTATACAGGTGTATTCACACTACAATGCATCTCTACAGGGATATTTACACTATAATGCATCTCTACAGCGATATTCACATTAAAATGCGTCTCTACAGGGGTATTCACACTACAATGCATCTCTGCAAAGATATTTACATTTACCCTACAGTGCATTTCTGCAGGGATAGTCACACTACAATGCATCTCTACAGGGATAGTCACACTACAATGCATCTCTACAGGGATATTCACACTACAGTGGATCTCTACAGGGATGTTCACACTACAATGCATCTCTACAGGGATACTAACACAACAATGCATCTCTACAGGGATATTCAAAATTCAATGCGTCTCTGCAGGTATACTCACACTATAATGCATATATACAGATACTTTTACATTGCAATGCATCTCTACAGGAATATTTACACTTCAGTGCATCTCTTCAGGTGTATTCACACTACAATGCATCTCTGCAAAGATATTTACACTACATTTCATCTCTACAGGGGTATTCACACTACAATGCATCTCTGCATGGATATTCACACTACAATGCATCTCTACATGGATATTCACACCACAGTGCATCTCTACATGGATATTCACACTACAGTGCATCTCTACATGGATATTCACACTACAGTGCATCTCTACAGGGATATTCACACTACCATGCATCTCTACAGGGATATTCACCCTACAATGCATGTCAACATGGATATTAACACTACAACCCATCTCTACAGAGTAGTATAGGAAAATGAGAGTTTTGGCCCACCACCCCTCCCACACCTCCTCACCCACCCCCGCCAAAACCCGCATTTTCCTAATACTACTACTATGTAGACAGATATTTTGTAACCAGAGAAAACAACAGGTGTTGGAATGCGATAAACTCTGTCAACAGAAGTGACGAATTTGTTAGAACAGCGCATGCGTGGAATACGATTATTCTAAAGACAGCAAATAGGTTTTACCACAAATTTTTTATCAGATAACAGGATGAAAATTAAACTGTACATTAGAACGTTTCAGTAAACAAGGCGGAAATTAAACTAGCATTAGAATGAAAATTATATTCTTTTAGTTATAGTATATCTTAAGTTTAGATAAAATTTTATGTTACTCATATTTTTTGTGATATTTTTTTTCATACTTGCTAACCCTCATTGGTAGAATATCTGTTAACATATTGTCAAAAATACAAAATTCACGTAATAAATCATCCATATTATATTTAACTCCTCGTAGGTAAGACCGGATCTGATCAAGTAGTTTCTTGTAAGTTTTAATTGATGTTAAACAACCGTGCTTCTTTATCAAAAGTCTTGGTTCTACTTTTTTACACGCCGCTGTAAGTGAAACACCAATAGCGGATATGATTAACAAAAAAGGATTTAATGATAAACCACTTGAAATTATACCAGAACTGGTCATTAACAAGGGTAGATAAGATATTACTCGAAGGATCTTGTTATAGTATTTGTAACATTTTTTCACGCACCAAAGTTTTTTATGATAATATTTATAGTATTGTATTAATGCGTCTACATCTTGTTTTGGAATATCTTTTGAAATATGATTGAAATCAACTATACTTCTTTTCATTATAATATTAGTTCACATAGTCCTATGTTTGGTTAATCCATAATAAGAGCTGGTTGTTCAGCTATAAATTCCAAACACCAGAGAAAAATTGCTAATTTTAAAGTTTTATCAACTGGTTCATGTACAAATTCTTCTTCAGAATTTTTCTTTATTATTAGAGATAATACTCCAGATGAGTCATCATTTGGATGACGAAATAGATATTTGGTAGCTATTCTAAACTTTGCACTGCTAAGCACTGACAATCTATACACACCGGTAACTTCTGCAATATATTTGATGGAATTATTTTTTGGTGTCCACCCAGTATAACCAGTATCAACAGTATACACAATATTTTTAATCTGTTTGTGAGGAATTTTAACCATACAATATTAGGAATTCCACTAATAATATCATTGAGTTTTGTGTTAATATCATTGAGTTTTGTGTTAATATTAGCGAGTGTAATGTTACCAATTGATGGATTTCCAAAAAAATCATCTTTAAGCGTGTTTATGTTTCTACGAAAATTTAAAAACGTTTTTACGTGACCGGTAAATTCATTTTTGAGCGCTGTTATTTCATTACTGATTGGAACGTCTGATCATCGACATATTTCTTAGTTACAGCGTCTCCATCTGTAGTTGGATATCCAAGATCTGTAATCTTGTTCTGGTTCATAACAATATTTCCATTAAATAAATCACCAGCTTTTTTAACAAAATCATTTACTGACCTACCAGAATCTTGTATCTTACCTTCATTGTTAAAAGTCATGATATTATCAGCAACCGCATTAGGAATTCGTACAAGTACATCTGGCAGTTTTACATCACTCGTTTTTAATCGTCCTTCTTTGTCCTGGAAAATGACGACTTCATCTGGTTCTACACTGGTAAGATTTAGTAAATTATTGATTTCATTTTTGAGCTGATCAAGAGTTGCATATTTGGATAAGTCACCTTGGTAACCTTTTGTGGATAAATCTCCTGATAGTGTTCCAAATTTTGTATAGTAACTCATTATTTACTGTCTTAGATAAAATTATCAACACTAGTTTAATATTATACAAAATGGCAAAATCGTCAATATTAAACTTTGATACAGAGAAGCTGGTGAAACACAAACATAACAAAGAACTTCTTGATTGTCATTATCTTATTGTTGGGCGAAGTGGATCAGGAAAAACAAATTTGCTTATGAACTTGCTTCTTGGTGATAATTTTAACTACGATAGAGTCTATATTTACACAATCAATCCACAGCAAGATAGTATGAGTTATTAAGCGATTATAATGACAAACTTCGTGATGAACTTATGGATGGTGAAGAATTTTTTATAATTAGGCAGCCAGAAGATCTTATTCCAGAAAACCAACTTGATGCAGATGAACATAAGATAGTAGTTTTTGACGATATTCCGCTAAATAACATGGAGATGAACAAAATAAGATCGTATTTCTCACTGTCACGTAACAAACAATGTACTTCTGTTTATCTCGCTCAAGGATGTTATAATGTTGACAGATTTATTCGGCGAAATACGGGTTGTTTTATATTATTTCCAGGACTGGACAATGTTGACGTTAGAAATGTTGCAAGCGAACAATGCGGTGACGTGACAAAAGATAAGTTTATTGAACTTTACCGTCATGCTACAAAATATAAATACAACTTTTTCTTATTTGATAAACTTACAAA
Source organism: Potamilus streckersoni (assembly GCA_016746295.1). NCBI lineage: Eukaryota > Metazoa > Mollusca > Bivalvia > Unionida > Unionidae > Potamilus > Potamilus streckersoni. The sequence goes on along the minus strand of JAEAOA010000059.1, from coordinate 11,915 downwards.
TGATCCAACTAAAATGTTTCGCTGTTGTATTGACACTTACGTACAGTAAGGGTTTCAATTTTATAAAATTTATAATAATAATAATGGACAAACGAGCAAGATACAGACAACACATAGAAGATCTAAAAAAAAATTGCTCAATCTCAGACATCGCTTAAGCAAAAAGTAGAAGAAGCACGACGTGGGCAAGTAACCGCTACAGAAGCAACAGCTACAATTTTCAAGCCGGTTACTGAAGCACTATTAGGTAAACAATCTAAAACTAAGCCACTGTCAGAAGAAGAACTTAAACAACTGCAGGAAAAAGGCTTGGTTGGAATTGTTAAAGAACAACAGGAAGTAGCTGCTGCAAAACTTGTTACTAGATCTGAGGAAGAAAAAAGAAAACTAATTGAGGCATTTACAGCAAATATAGCTGATCCTGTGGCTAGACAAGCTGAAACAGATCGATTAATAAACAATCCGCTGGAACTTGAGCGAAGATTAGCAGAGTTAACAACGCAAGGAATAACAAATATTATAAAAAATTTATCAGGGAATATAAAAGATATCAAAGAGAAGCAACAAAGAGTTGGTGAGCTTACTGTAAAGTTTATGGAAGTTGGAGATCAAGGATTTTATTTTACAAAAAGAGCAAATGATGAGATAAAAGTTATTGAATATGATGATTTTTTAAAGAATGAAAATATAAGGGGTATTGATGATATAAGCAAGTGGACTGATGTAGAATATCAAGAATTACTCGATAGGTTAAATGTAATATTTAATGACGGAGTTACTGCTAAAGATAAAATAAACACGGTTACAGAAATTGATAATATGATTCCACTTTATGAAAGAATGCGAAAGGGTGTCATTGCTCTCACGTTTGAAAAAACAGCAGAAAATAGTAGAGCAAAACCTTTTGGTAAAGGGTGGAGTTTTAAAAGAAAATTTGATAAACTCGATAAATCTCGTGTAGAAAAATATAGAAAAGAAAAAACAGGAACTGGTGTAAAGGTATTTACTTCAACTACTGAAATGATAGGTAGATTAATGTTATTAATATCATCAAAGGAAGCTGGGAATGTTAGTGTTGAACTTGATAATGAAATCATTGACATACTTGATCATCTAAGATCGAGTGAATTATTAACATCTGACGAATATGAAACTTTACACCGCGACTTAATCGCGGCGACTTAATTTTGTAAAATGATATAATATTAAAGGAATGCAAACAACATTATTACTAAACTCTAGCGAGTCTACAGAAGATAGCGCAAATTTTTCAGTAAATTGTATTCCACCTATCCAACTAGATCCTACAAAACAATATGAAATTGGATTAATTTCTTGTACTTGCTGGAATGCTATACCTAACGTGAAAAATGATGTTAACGATGAAATGTATTTTACTATGATTACAACATCTCCAATATCTACAACAAAAAAAATAAAAATTCCGCAAGGAGCTTATAATATTGAAGATCTAAACAAGATGATCAAAGAGCTCATAACAAAAGCTGACGGTGTGGCTGATAATTTTGAATTAGCAGCAAATTATAACACATTGCGAACTAGGATAACTTTGAAAAATATAGCAATCAATCTTGAACCAAGAGAAAGAAGTATTGCACAACTGTTAGGATTTACTGACAGCAAATATAACAGAAGAAAATACAATATTAGTAAATTGCACTATTGCTTCTGGATCTTATACATCAAAAGGCAGCAAAGGTCAGACGATTTACAGTTTCTCACCTGAAGTTCCGCCAGGTTCTCTCATGCAAATAACTCCACGAGATATTATCTATTATCCTTTAAATGTTGAAAATCAAATATCAAGTATAATAATGCAGTTGACAGATCAGTCAGGAAAACAGTTGGAATTGAATAATGAAGTTGTAACTTATTATTTACATCTACGTGAGCAAAAGTAAAAATTATGCAACATCAAATATAATGAAACAAAGAAAAAAAGTTTATCGAAGAAAAATAGGAGGATTTTTGGAAATATTTTTACTAAAGTTATTGAAAATATTCCGGGTATAGCACGTAAAGTTGCACCAATTGCTATTGACGCTGGTAAAGCTTTTGCAACTGGGGCTGCATCTGCCGCTGGGACTGCGGTGGGACAAAAAATAGCTGATAAAATAAAAGGTGATCCACCGACTGCATCTGAAATAAAACAAGCTATCTCAGAAATCGCTCCAACAAAAGAAACTCAAAAAGCTATGATAACAACAACAAAAAAATTATTATCACCAAAGGGCGAGCAAATCATACAAAAATTAATATCTAAAGTAACAGTGCCGCAATAAAATTTTATATAATCTAATAAAATAAAATGTCTGTTAAAAATTATCTCGAGTTAACAGAAACTTATGACATCGACAACGATGTGACAGAATTCGAGTTTGTTGAGTATCTTGAAGAGAATTCTAACGAACTAAATAAAGCTGGTATTAGAACCTTTAACACCAGAGACGAAGATGTATTTCTACTGCCACAAAAGGCCATGTTAGAAGTTCGTGGTCAGATTATGACAGTAGACAATCCACCTGCTGCAATTGCAGTTGGAGCAGAAGTAGCTCTTATAAATAACGGCTGGTGTTTATTCAAAAGTGCTAGATATCAACTGGCCAATCAAACTATAGAAGATTTTTCAAGTCATCTACAAGTTGCAAGTACAATTTTAAATATATTTCGTTTTCCGACGATTACTCAAGATCAACTGCAACTAACATGATGTGGTTTAAAGATACTGGACGGGGTATAGCTGAATCAACCGAATTTTTAAAGAGAGGCGCTATAGTACATGGAGCTGATGCTGAAGCAAATGCTGTAATTGTGAGAAATTTTCTCATTGCTAATGCAGACGCGCTAGCTATTGTCGCACCAGGTGCAGCTGCTAATGCAGACGCTACAAGAGATTCTCTTACAGCAGCTTTTAATAATCTAAATATAACACCACCAGCTGCAGATGCAAACGGTACTGCGATGTTAAATTTACTTCTTAACACACTTGACGTGAGAAATGCACGCTATAACGATGGTTTTGCTAGGCGAAGAAAACTTGCAGCAGGATCACGTCAAATTACAATGATGCTTCCACTAAGTATGATTTTCGGCTTTTGTCGCGATCATGATAAAGTATTCCGTGGACTAAAACATACTCTTATTTTAGATCGAGCAGACCAAAACGATTGCTTGTTTAGATCTGGAGGGGTTGATGTACAGTTTATTATAAACAAACTTGCTTTGTGGATGCCACGTATAACACCATCAATCACTAAAATGTCAGAACTAAATAGTACGCTTGATAAACATACAAACAGAATTTATTTTAAGCAGCATAAGATACATCAGACAGCGGTTCCAAATACTACTGACTACACATAGAGGGTCACAATAACATCAAGCGAACAACTGCCGAGAAATATCTTTGTCGTATTTCAACAGCAAGCCCGACGAGGTAACCAACAACAAAATAATGCAATATTTGACCACTCTGATGTCAGACGAATATACGCTAGATTAAATTCAAAGCAATATCCAGAACGAGCTATCGAGTGCAATTTTGCTGATGACGTTAATAAAAATATTTCTCGACCGTACATGTACCTGCTTGACGCAATACAAAAATATCAAGATGTTAAAGATGGAACTCAAATATCAGCAGAGGAATTTCGTACGCTTTATCCTATATTTCGTTTTGATGTTAGTAAACATAACGAGCGAATTGTAGACAGCACAGCGGATATTGAAATTGCCTGGACACTTGGGGCGGTTCCAGTAGCGCCGTTGTACGTATACGCATTAGTGATTAGTGATAGGTTTATCACAGTAGATTCTATTGGAGGTAAAATCACAGTTCAAGTTTAATCTACAGTTGTTATAGAAAATGGCAAAATATATTGTAAAAGAAGTATATTTAACCGATGGCCAAGTTAAAAAATTAGTAGCTGCTATTGCAAAGCGAGAACAGGTATCAATAAAAATTAATCCTAATATTTTTGATGGTGTTTTAACAAAATTAATGCTAACAAAAAACCTAGTAAAAAAGTATGATCGTAAACAAAACTTTTGTTTTAAATTTGAGTGCTGCACAAATGACAGCGCTGGCAAAAGAAGGTGGTTTTCTTGGTCCAGCATTATCAGTATTAACTAGTACAATAATACCTAAAATTTTACCAGTCTTAGGCTCATTAGGGCTAGCAGCAGCGTCTGGAGCAATATCTGGCGCAAGGAAGAAAGCAGTCGAAGGTAATGGTATCATTCGTGGAAGTGGAATAAAAAAATTGTAAATTTTATGTAAATGATATATTATAATCCCACAAAAGAAAAAGAAATCGCCAACAACAAAAAAAAGAAAACAACAAAATCAAAATCGCCAACACCAAAATGCAAATGCATATGCAATCAACCAAAACAAGGAGGAATTATTCCGTTCGCTCCACTTTTGGCGGGACTAGCGGGAAGTCTGCTGCCAAATCTTTTAGGAATCGGATGTGGTCTAACATTACCAGTGACTTGATCACCCCGTTGAGTAATTTTGATATCATTGATAAGTTAAAAGCGGTTCCTGGATTTCACGGAGTTTATTCTAAAGATGAACTCGCAGCAATAAAATCACCATCAGCTGTAAGTTCGTGTGTTATTAATATACAAGATTTTAAAGACGGATCCGGCACGCATTGGGTAGCAGTTTATAATAATAATTATTTTGACTCGTTTGGACTTCCTCCAAGCGATGTAATAAAAAAGTATATGAATAAAAAAATTTAAAAAGATATATTATTCATCCAATCAACTCCAACCTGCTGGAACGTCTGCTTGCGAATATTATTGTATAATGTTTATCCAACAGATGAGCAGAAATCTTAATTTTTTAAAATTTATTTTACAGTTTGACAAGCATCCTTCTCACGCTAATGATGAGATCGCAATAAATTTTATCTAAACTTAAAAATATAATAATGTCAACATACTGTCTCAAGTGTAGAACTAAAACAGAAAATATTAATGAAACAACAGAAAAAACAAAAACAACAGGATAATATTAAAAAAGTTTTTATGCAGTCTGCGGAAAAAGAAAAAATATATTTTTTAAAGGAAGTGTCCCCAGCGACAGTATCCTCAGAGATGTCGCTAGGATCTGGTTACCCTGATATTATTTTAGTCGACGACTAAAAATATAGAATGATATGCAACTGTGATTCTGACAGAGATTTGTGTCTTGAGCAAAATAAAATTGTCGCATACTGTCAATGTTGTAACAACAGAGAAATAATAGGGTCAGGTATAGATATACATAAAATTATTGGAAAATTACCAATACCAAAAGGCGGTTGGACATTGCCAGGTCATCGATATACAGGACCTTACAATCCGCTAGATCAACAACTAGATGAAAACGACAATCCATTGCCAGGTCAAGAGCCTTATAATCAAGTGGATGCAATAGCGATGCGTCATAATATCTGTTATCGTGATCATGAAAACTCGAAAGCAGATTGTGATGAAGTAATGTTAGACGAATTACGTGATATGGAGCCAACAAATCTACGAGAACGTTTTGATAGAAAATTTGTTCAGGGAATGATAGGAGCAAAATATAAACTCGGACTCGGGAAAAAGTATACGATGATCTTGCAGTCGAGCTGCACAGACCTAAAAAAAGTTCCCACGACGTAAAGTTGTCGCTAATGGTGTAGATGATATCTGGGCAATAGATTTGGTGGATGTATCCAATCTAGCTCAGTTTAACGTTGGCGCTGATGGTGCTCCAAAAAGATATTTGTTTAATGTTACAGATGTTTTTAGCAAATACGCTTTCAGTGTACCTGTTTCGGATAAGACAGGGACTTCAATGACTGATGCGCTAAAACAAATAATAACGAGTACAGAAAGAAAGCCGAATAAAATCTGGACTGATCACGGATCCGAGGTCTTTAACAAAAAGTTTGAAGAGTTTCTAGAACAAAATAATATAAAAAGGTATGTTACAGGAAACGAAGGTAAAAGCGTTGTTGTTGAGAGATTTAATCGCACGCTAAACGAGAAATTACACAAACATATGACAGCTAAAAACACCAACAGGTACATCGATGACCTTTCTCAAATCGTAGGTGAATATAATAACACGAAACATCGAACCATCAAAATGACACCTAAAAAAGCTATTAAAAATCCAATATTAGCAAATGAAAACATGTACCGCAGACATAAATTTAAGGTTGGTGATAAAGTTAGAATTTCTTTGACAAAAAAGGTATTTGAAAAGGATTTACTCCAAACTGGAGCGAAGAAGTATTTGTAGTTGATAAGGTACTTTTCACAATACCCGTAACGTACGTTTTAAAAGATCTGGCAGGGCAACCGATCGTAGGTAGTTTTATGAACAAGAACTACAGAAAACTGAGCAGGATGTTTTTGTTATCGAGAAAGTAATTAAGAAAAAAGGAAATCAAAATTTAGTCAAATGGCGTGGGTATAGCGATAAATTTAACAGTTGGATCCCAACTAAGCAGATTATGATATAATGTTATTATAAATTTTCTCATACTTTTGTTTGACAGATTTACATTTTACTGGTTTACATAACGATATTAGATACTGCTTACGATTGTCAGAGATCGTCATTAGATTAAACATCTTGACAAATATGAAATCGAATTTGATATTTTTCTGTCGGCCTGGAATTCTGATGTTTAAGAAAGGTTTGATTAGCTGCCAAAACAGTTGTTGTTCGGCAACGGTAAAATTAAATTTCATTATATTTTTTGCAATGTGATACTTGACATTATATCGTTTAGTTGTTGGTCTGCTGTAATTTGATCTGTCAGCAACAGTGACTATTTCACCATCATCATCATATTCGCTGTTATATAAATTATCATCTTCATTATAACCAATAGATTTGTCTATGAAATCTTTGGAAAATGTGACCTCATCACTGACGACCTTATCGCTGGCGACTTTGTCGCTAGTATCTTGTTTGTAGAGTTCAGCGAGTCGTTTCATCAAGTCCATTATTATAATATATTTTTATCTAAATTATTGTTATAAGATGACTGATGAGATAAAATATCACCAAAAAGTTAATATATTAAATTACAACGAACTAGCCCAAGCGGTAAGAAAATGTTTGTTGGGTTATAGTTTTGACGTTATTGTAATGCAAGGTGATTCTCATAAAATATTGCTAACAGAAGCAGAAAAAAATAAAATTAATGAAAGTGCAGTAACGACGCTAAAATTTAATCACGATGATATCATAGCATTTGCTCATCATTGTTTGACTAAAACCGAGCTATCAAATATCATATCTAAAACCAATCCTAGCATCGTATTCTCTTGAAAAAGCTGATTTCATTACTCCAACAGCTACAAATTTTACTGCTCTGGAATTTATCTTATAATGCTTTGCCGCAGCTGTAATCGATTTGAATTCGATCTCCTCATCCGTTTCAAGGTTTTTTGAAATAACAGGTTTTGCTGGATATCTAAAATTAATACCACCACCTCATCCTTTTCTTACATTTTCCTGCTGGGTCACTAGCTCCAGATTTCTCAATCGATTTTCAGTTTTTACGTTATTAATATGATTAATAACAAAGATCATTAGGTATAGATCCATTGAACACCTCGTAAACAAACCTATGACCAAGATAACGAACTTGATTTGTCGATGTTCCTCTAACAGTTACCCTGATATATCCCATATTGCTAATAGTACTAAGAAGTTTTTTAGTTTTTCTGTTTCTAATAATACCGTGATTGTTAGCCTCGTATAAATCAAAGACCGGATGCGGCTGAAACTCATCTTCTAAGGATAAGTTTTCAATGTTGTCATCAGTGACTTTATCGTTCACATGATATACACGCTGTCCCTCTGGAATATCATCGCAAAACAACGTGTAAATAAAATCTTTTCTAAACATTGCAATCCTCTCGGCATTATCTCCCTTTACACTAATCGTATAACCCGCTGACGTTACTTTGCCAACAGATATTCTAGTTTTGATGTTAATAACTGAACCTAAAGTATTTCCAGCGTATAAGTTGTATTTTGGGTGAACATGATAAATCTCTTGCTCACGTGCGCTTGTCAGATTTACTGTCATTATATTATAGGTGATATTTTTTATCTCTAATTGATTTTTAACGCATGCGCAGTGTGAGACAAAGTTATACTTTGGGTGAATTTGATATGCTTCTTGCTCACATGTGTTTGTTAGATTTGCTGTCATTATATTATAGGAGATTTTTTTTATCTTTAATTGATTTTTAGCGCATGCGCAGTGTGAGGAAATTATCAATTAGATATTACATTATAGTATAATAATGTTAAAATTGCGTGATATAGCTAAGAGAAATCTTATGGGAGAACCTAATAAAATAGCGACTGCTTTTGCAGGTTTTGATAATAGTTATCAGTTTGATAATCAAATTGTTTTAGTAAATTTTAATGCAGCAAATCTTTACCACCTACTACAGACAACTGTAAAACGTGAGCTCGAAAAACACAAAAGTATCAGATTATTTGTGCAATATCATGTTATATTTTCAAAGTTAGTTATAACGGAAGAATTAACTAACAAGGAAATTGCAGAACCTTATATGAACGCAAAATCAAGACGTGTTTTGCTTGGGACTGATCTGTTATCACTATATGATGAAATACACCAAGAAATCTGGAAAAAAATAGAGGAATTCACTCAATTAGATTCGGGTTGGAAGTTTGAAATGATCAAAGAAATATTGTTTCACACGATGAAATATAACGCATTACGAGGTAGTTCATACATCGACCTGCCACCAAAAATAAAAAGTAAAAGATGTTGTATAAACATCAAAAACGTAGATAACAAGTGTTTCCAATGGGCTGTTCTTTCCGCACTATTTCCAGCAGAAAAACACGCTGATCGCGTTGAAAAATATATCAGTCACGTGTCTAGATTAAATTTTAAAGATATTAACTTTCCTGTGGCAGAAAATCAAACACCAAAATTTGAAAAGCAAAATAATGTTTCAATTAACGTTTTCGGACTAGATGAAAAAGAGGATGTATACCCGAGATATATTTCAGAAAAATCTTCACAATCGACCATAAATGTACTGTTTTACAAAAATCATTACGTTTGGATTAAAAACTTTAACGGACTAGTTGGTAAACAGTACAATAAAAATTGGAACAAAAAGTTCTTTTGTTACCGCTGCTTGCATGGTTGTGCTAACAATGAAACATTACAAAAGCATTTGCAGTACTGTAATGATGTGCAAAAATAACAATGCCATCTAAAAATGATAGTGTGTTACAGTTTGTCCATCATAATCACAAACTAAAAATTCCTTTCGTTATATACGCTGATTTTGAGTGTTTACTTCAACCTGTACTTGGCGTAGAAAATAATCCTAATCAATCGAGTACAAGAAAAGTTCAAAATCATGTTCCGTGTGGAGTAGCGTATAAGGTAGTTTGTTGTACTGATTCTAAATTATCTAAACCAATTAAATTATATCGTGGTAAAAATCCAGCTATCTCCCTTCTCAAGCAGTTGATTAATGAAGTTGATAATATTACTTATCGTTTGAAAAAAGTAACGCCAATGTAAAAATTAACACCTCAACAAGAATCCCATCACGAGCAAGCGAAAATTTGTCATATTTGTGAACAAGCTTTTGACTCTGACAACGTTAGTAATAAAAAAAAGTACATGACCATTGCCATTTGACTGGACAGTACCGTGGAATGGCTGATAATCAGTGTAATTTAAAATTTCATGCTCCAGATTTTATCCCGGTTATTCTTCACAATTTTCGAGGATATGATAGCCATATTATAGTAGAAGCTTTTGGTGATCCTGATATAAAATCTCGTCTAAAACTCGATAACGTCATCAAATGCATCCCAAATAATTTTGAAAAGTACATGTCAGTTACGCTAGGTAAATTGCGTTTTATTGACAGCCTGCAGTTTATGGCAGCCTCGTTAGATGAGCTAGTAAAAGGTTGTAGTAAATTTGATAACATAAGAGACTGTTTTGGAGATAAATTTAATCTACTAGCTAACAAAGGAGTCTTTCCATACGAATACCTCGACGACTGGAGTAAATTTGATGAAACATCTTTACCTGACAAAGATAAATTTTACTCAACTTAAAAATGAAAATATAACTGATGATGAGTACAGGTATGCACAAGATATCTGGAAAGAGTTTGATTGTGAGACTTTTGGTGGTTATCATGATTTGTATTTGAAAACTGACGTGTTATTTATAGCAGATGTTTTTGAAAGTTTTCGAGAAGTGAGTTATAATAATTACGGACTAGATCCTTGCTGGTATTATTCTGCCCCTGGACTGTCATGGGATGCTCTGCTAAAGTTTAGTAAGGTAAGGTTGGAATTACTGACTGATGTTGATATGTTCAATTTTATTGAAAAAGGTATCCGAGGCGGTATTAGCGTGATAACAAAAAAGTATGCTGAAGCAAACAACAAATATTTGAAACAGTATAACCCTGACCTTCCTTCGAAGTATATAGTTTATCTAGATTTTAATAACTTGTACGGGTATTCGATGGCAGAACCAATGCCTCTTGGTGGATTTCATTGGATCACGGCTGATCGATTTCTATCGGAGACAGAAAAAAAAGATACCGGAAGATGTTTCCTATTTCGTTGAAGTTGATCTTGATTATCCAAATTCGCTACACAAATTACATAACGATTACCCTTTCTGTGCGGAATCGATGGTCATAGATTATAGTTTGTTATCAAAAGAACTACAAGTGTTAGCATCATCAAGGCAACATTCCATGGTCAAGAAACTAGCACCAAATTTACTTGATAAGAAAAATTACGTTTTGCATTACAAAGTTTTAAAACAAGCAGTCGATGCTGGTCTTGTGTTGAGAAAAGTTCATCGTGTACTAAAATTTAATAAGTCGCCGTGGATGAGAGGTTATATTAACTCAAACACTTCAAGAAGGGCTGCAGCGAAAACAGAGTTTGAAAAAAAACTTCTTTAAACTGATGAACAATCTTGTTGCAATACAAACAAGAAAAACAAATCTAAAACTAAACAAGCCGATCTATGTTGGAGCTGCAGTGTTAGATTTATCAAAGTGGCTAATGTACGATTTTTATTACACTTTTGTTAAAAATCAGTGGCCGGCTAGTAGATTATTGTTTACTGATACTGATTCGCTCGTATATGAAATCGAATGTGAGGACATCTATCAGGACATGTACAATAATCGACATCTGTTTGATCTTTCCGATTATCCACGTGACAGTAAATTTCATGACGACACAAATAAAAAGGTTATTGATAAGTTTAAAGATGAAATGAACTCAAGCGCTATCAAATACTTTATCGGATTACGTAGTAAAATGTATGCCGTATTATTGGACAATAATAAAATAACGAAAAAAGCAAAAGGTCTGCCTCGTGATTTTGTTAAAAAGTTTATGAAATTTGATGACTACAGGTATGCGCTTGATGGCGGTGTTAGTTTTATGAGAGCTATGGCAATTCGAACTAATCATCATAAACTCGAAACAGATGTCATTATCAAATGTGGATTGTGTAATTTTGATGACAAACGCTATTGTAAAAATGGGGTAGATACATTTGCCCTTGGGTATTGTTATGATGATAGATCTATACTCGACATTATCTTTTCCAACTGAAATTTTATCTAAACTTATAAAATAATGTTTGAAAATTTGACAATGACAAATAGCTACAATAGTAACATCAAATATCTAATGATGGACGGTAAACAATTGACAGTTGAATATAATAATGAAACATCAGGTATATGTTTTAATGGAACACGTGACAAGTTAAAACTTTCGCTCATCAGATCTGATAACAGCGTGTATTTCAATTATCTCGAACAATTGTATCAAAAGTTGCTAG
>JAEAOA010000587.1:5900000-6039791 GCA_016746295.1 Potamilus streckersoni | reverse complement strand
TACATACTGTGGGACAGATTGCCAGTAGCTTCTTGTGGATTGGTGGTCCATTTTACTGGTTCTTCCGCAATCAACCATATTGGCCACCATATGTAGTGTATGGTATGATGAGAAATGACCTTTAATGTGCAAAATAATAAATCATGTGAAAACACTGCTTTCTCTGCAGTACTTTATATACTTAGTGTGCAAAACAGATTAACATTAAGAGATGTACTTATGCATTATGTGTAGCTCAAAAAAACAGATTTATTAAAAATAAAACCTGGACAGAATGTACTCTAAACAAAACAAAATCTTGTGAATTATGTCACGATTAGAGACTCCTATTAGCCAGGAAGGAAACAGAAAAGCTAATATCAAGAGACCAATGATGGGAATGATTTCATCTGTCTTACATTAGTTAACAGTTGACCATTTGCAAACTTATTGTAAGAATTGTAAGTATTGTAAGAACACAACCCTGTGTAAACTGCCTACCAACATGAAAATTTTACCATTTTAAAAGTCATAATATTGTATTCATGTTCAAACTCATGTAAGAACACAACCCTGTGTAAACTGCCTACCAACATGAAAATTTTACTATTTTAAAAGTCATAATATTGTATTCATGTTCAAACTCACGTAAGAACACAACCCTGTGTAAACTGCCTACCAACATGAAAACTTTACCATTTTAAAAGTCATAATATTGTATTCATGTTCAAACTCATGTAAGAACACAACCCTGTGTAAACTGCCTACCAACATGAACATTTTACTATTTTAAAAGTCATAATATTGTATTCATGTTCAAACTTGTCTAAGGTCTTTAAGATTTAAGGGAATATATACTAAATCAGATAAGTGTGTAGTGGGAAAACAAGCTCAGCCAATCCGACAGATGCTCATCTCATTTATATGCACAGATCTCACTTATATAACCTGCCCTGGGCTGGAAATTCAGTTTTAGACAGGAAGCAAACTCAGCCAGTAAGATACAGGATTATTTCATTCAAATATATATATATATATATATATATATATATATATATATATATATATATATATTGCTAATTGAAAACGAATATGACAGATACAGGTGAGAATGAGTTCATATTATGGCATCATTGAATTAAGTGTTACAAGTTAGATATGCATGTCAAAATTGATGGATCACCATAGCAGATCTTGAGTTAGCTCTCCCTGTCCATTAGCAAGGCTATTTTAACTAAGAACTTCCATTGAAAGTAAATTGAATTGTCATTAAATTATACACAGTTACATCTCCATTAAATTTTGATTGGAAATTTTAAAGTTACCTATGTTACTGTTGGAAACTGTACATGTTATGAAGTGACCAGCATGAATGTTCCAAGCTGCTCTGACAAACTAGGCAATCCATGTTCAGCTTTGGCTGATATTACAAAAATCTGTTTACACTTGACTGACATGTGGAAGGGTTCAATGATTCATCTATTTTTATGATCCTTCTTCTCTTTACACTGCATAACCTCATGTCCCATTCATATCAATTTCTCATGAAATACGACATTTAATGGCTGATGAGATTCTATGTTTTTTTCAGTTGGATTTCATTTAGAGTATGTGACTGCATGCACATTCATGATTATGTGCATATTATTCATACATTTGTATTTAATGCAACTTGCTAAAATAGTGTCAGAGTGAACCTAAAGGATAATTAATTTTGTTTACATTTTGCTTCAGTGCAAGTGGATGACCTCTAAAAAAAAATCTCGTATAATTTACTCAGATCTCATAATTTACTCAGATCTCATAATTATCAAATTCAATCTTGAACTTTAAAAGTGTCACAATTATGTTAGTGTAGATACCCATGGTGTTCGTCTGCTATACACTATGTGTTACAGGCATCATGAAGCCAAGGGAATTAATCCGTATAACCTCAGGGTGCCGCCAGGATTTTTCTGAACCCGGGGACCTCCCCATCTTGTCATTAACAAATTGGGGAGTAGAAAAAATAGTGCTGTAGAGGTGGGTAATTGTCATATTTCATTATTTACCCAACATTTAAATATTTGATTTTTTCCTGTTCCATTCTGTTTGGTCTCTACTATAATCAAAATCCTTGTATGATCCATCCCTCCAGCTATATAAGCAATTATCTGTTGACTGTTTCTGAACTTAGCCTGTTTCTCATCTGTTTATGAAGTTTTTTTCTGCTCTCAGAACCCCCGCTTTCACAATCAAAAGTTGGGAAAATTTCCACTGGCATTATCCCATGGATATAACTGGTCTAAAATGCAAAATATCCGATGAATCATCGCTGCGTGTAATTGTTGAAAACTTAAAATTCAAACACAATTTCCAACATAAAATGGTGAATTTTTCCCACAATGCAATGCAAACAATACCCTGCATACCTGTATGTTTTTGAGTTGTATTGTAACCATATGTACTGTATTGTAACAATATGTACTGTATTGTAACAATATATACTGTATTGTAACAATATCTACTGTAATATCCAAAATTTCTAAAACTTTGCATCAGATTCAGTTTCTTCTCTCACAGCTCATCTAATCAGGCATCTGACATCATTTAAAAATTCAAATCTTCCATTTAATGAGAAACTTCACTTTCTTTACTTTCTTCACTGACATACACCTTGCACATTACTGCACAGTTTTCTCTTATAAATATTAACCTTCATCTACATACTTTGAAATGGACATTAAGTAATTTGATCAAATAAGTATCCATAATTTTTAATTCCAATTCTAATTTGTTCAGTTTATCTTAACATTTAAATCAAAATTTTAAACTGTGCATAGTGCAATTTTATATACACAACTAAACTAATTTGCATGAGTTATCACACATCATTTCTGTCCATACATACATATGTGTCAAATCCATGTGTGATTTGCACTCTGATGTGTCTTGGTATCATCTCTGTGTATGGGAACCATGTGAGAAGTATACTAAGAAAGCATCATCTTCGGCCTACACCATTTTGCACCGACATATGAGTGGGATAATCAACTCAGTTTGCATGTAGTGCACTTTATTCATTAAGCAAATGGCTGCACATTTAATAGATACTTTACCTTTATTATCAACGAGTCTGTCTGCATTAGTGATGCAAGGGGAGTCTTGCTGACTCTTTCCTTTTCTGCCTCCACGTCATTATCTGTGGCTTTAAACTTGTCGAGAATCTGAAAACCAACTATGGCTGGAATAGAGTTCCTGACACTGCAAATAATTCTGACGACCAGTCCAGAATCAATGAGGAACACCAGTGAAAAATAGAAGAATCCTTGAAGAAACATAAAGATTAGTAATCTGCAATTCCTGGTGATTCCCATGCCAGGTAGCTGTCCTGATACTTGAAACAAGTTACGCCAGTACATGAGTCTGTAAATGAGAAAAAAGCCACACTGATTACAAAATATTAAGTTAAATGAAAGTGGGACATCTTGTAAGAATGTTAAAACTTTTTAATTTGTCCACATTTTCATTTCCCTGTGAACAGCCTCATCCCTTTGTTACCCTTGGAATTATGATAGTTGTCTTTAATTGACCCAAATCTAGGCCACTTAAAGTACATGTACATGTAGCATATAAACAACTATACAGCCACATACTACATGTACTAGGATAATAAATGTCAGGGTGAATAGTTTTGTGAAACGATTTTGTTGACAATGGGATATCAATCAAAAGAGGACTGCTATTTTAAATATATACATTTTAGTTGTGTTTTCTAATGAGATTTGACTGATACATGAATTTTCTAACATGTGATCAAATTCTCGAATTCATGGATTTTTCATATGCATGTATATTATTGAACACACTGTGGAGTGTACTACACAAATGTAAGTTGTCAAAATATAAGTAAATTTCAGAGTAGATGTATTCATTTAAACAAAATTTCCATTTGGTTTTCTGTGTAATTCCTAGTCAATGACAACAGGTCATCTCTTATAAATTTCACTTCTATGCAAAATTTAAATTTATTTGCAGCACATCCACTTATGTTAACAATATTACTTTCATCCTGATGATGTTGACATAAATGCATAGTAAATGCATTATGAAAATTGTGACATTTTTTGAAAATTGGCAACAAAATATTGAGGTTGATGACTTTTTGGTTGACAAACGTTTTAAAGCCAGTGTCATCGCTGTTTCAAGATGGAATATTTATTCCTGTAATCTCCATGATATTGTATATGAATTATAAAGTAGTGCTGATCTTCTTTTCTTTCTATATAGCGGTGTAAAATGATGGGATGGGGTTTGCATTGTCCAGGATGTTAATCAGTAACATCTGTTGGATTTCAGAAAACATGGCAGACAATCTTGTAATAACACAAACACTTGGGCATGTCAAAGTCAGCTTAAAATATATGACTGTTTCTGAATAGTTCTTTGTATGTTGTACTTGGTTAAAAAAAACTTCAAAGAATCTCATGTGTCAAAAGAATCTGAAATAATTACAAAACTTCTGCATAAATCTCCTTTCCATTAAAAAAAAAATGTAAAAGCTCTTGAAATCTCCACCTAATACCAGGATGTATATAAAGAATTGCTGATATTTAATTTCTTCCTAAATAATGCTGAGTTTGCAAATTAATAATCTATATGTAATATGTTTTTTCTTTAAATCCATAATAACTTTTATATGACAAATGCAGTTTGAAACTATATAAGTATTCCCCTCAAACAGACACCTAAGTGGACAACAAAAACAACACCTCTCCATTTGTTTGTACACCCCCAACTGATTTAAAAGACAAAAATGAGATAAAAGATGCACAAAACTAAATTCATTCATTGATTTATGATTTCAAACCTGATTATGCCCAGGTGGGACCCTAACAATATTATCATCTGCACAGTTCATTCCAAACAGAAGTTTTCAGTGTAAAAGATGACATTGTTCACCAGTCATTTCCAATTCCTGGACAAGTCCATTTTCAGCGAAGTGGTGTATGCACAACTACACATGTATGTTTGTAGAAGGAAAATACTATGGTGTCTGCTTCCAATATTTTACAATGTCAAATCAAGCAAAACAAAGAATAACAATTACAAATTTACCTTTCACATTGAATTAATTAATGGCATAATTTCAAGGTACATGTGGGCAAAGGACAGAACTCTAAACTCTCAACAGTATGGTATTTTAATGGCTTATCCAGCAGTTACCTAATAGGATAAACTATGTCCCAATATAGTCTAAGGAAATCAACTTGCCCTTAGAGCATGCAACACACAATATTGTCTAAGCAAATCAGCTTGCCCTTAGAGCATGCAACACACAATATTGTCTAAGCAAATCAACTTGCCCTTAGAGCATGCAACACACAATATTGTCTAAGCAAATCAACTTGCCCTTAGAGCATGCAACACACAATATTGTCTAAGCTAATCAACTTGCCCTTAGAGCATGCAACACACAATATTGTCTAAGCAAATCAACTTGCTCTTAGAGCATGCAACACACAATATTGTCTAAGCAAATCAACTTGCCCTTAGAGCATGCAACACACAATATTGTCTAAGCAAATCAACTTGCCCTTAGAGCATGCAACACACAATATTGTCTAAGCAAATCAACTTGCCCTTAGAGCATGCAACACACAATATTGTCTAAGCAAATCAACTTGCCCTTAGAGCATGCAACACACAATATTGTTTAAGCAAATCAACTTGCCCTTAGAGCATGCAACACACAATATTGTCTAAGCAAATCAACTTGCCATTAGAGCATGGAAGATGGTGCCATGTTAGTATGTAAAGTCTGTTAAGGTGCAGAGAATACCAGTGTTATGGCAACAATGGTTAGAAATTATGACTCAATGAATGAATTGACAAAGTTCTGTGCACTTTTCATCACATTAAAGGTTTATATAATTAAAATCGGTGAAGGGGTACAAACAAACAGGGAGGTATAGTCAGATTATAGTGTACTATTCCCCAAATGTCTCTGTGTAATATTTATGACATATAGAGAGGGCTTTGTAATATTCATATGATAAAAGGAAAGTGCTGTGTAATATTTATATGATATATAGAGAAGTCTGTATAATATTTATATGAAATATATAAAGGTTTGTCAGGGGTCAAGCTAGACTTAAGTTTTAGGGAGAAGTGACTTCTCCTTTTAGTCAGAACAGGGAGAAGTGGGAGCTAAACAGGGAGAAGTGGGAGTTAATCAGGGAGAAGTGAGACTGAAACAATAAACACGATATAGATTATATATCTATAATATCTATAATATATACACATACACACACATACACACAGATGCATTATCATATTTCAATTATGTGCTCTTTTTCTTGGTATGCTTTTAAGTTTTAAGCAATGCCTTATTTTCAAGTTGAAAAATATTTTGTACGCGTATAAAAAAAATTATATTCATACCCATTCTATTCATGCTTAGTATATGTGTTTTTGAATTAAAGTAAATGCAGTTTATTTTTTGTTTCAAAATCACATATAAAGCTATACATTGCAATTAATTTTCACTGATAGAAGTAACAAGATTAGAGCCTTGTAAATGCAATTTGGTAAAAATTCTTAATAAACTACCGCTTAATTATTTTATTTTTCTTAAGTTTTGTGCGCATTTGCAGTCAAAAAGATTTATAGCATTCTTTGAAACAGCCCCTAATATATGTAGGTATGAATAAATATATAGGTGACTTCAAACCACACTCTTCGTCCTGATTTCATTGTTCCCGATAAAACATTATTGTAACTATTCATAAACAACACACTGAAGCACTACTGTCGATATATAACTAAATTGGACATTATTTTTTTTTACCACCAACCAAAAATCCAAGAATATGTCTTGCACAGAGCGAGTGCATCTATTTTTAGACTGGGGGGGCTCGAACTACACACTTTCTTGCTTCGTTTCAAAAACCCATTTAAAGTTCTGCATATTTATGGTTTGTCTACCTACTGGTAATAATGACATGGATTGGTTAAATTATTATTTGCTTCATTACTATATATATATATATATCTCATATTTTCACAGTTTAATGAAGTATATCAAAAACGCAGCGATGTCCGCCATTAAAATTTCATTTACGGTTTCAAACTGATTTTATACAGAAAATATGCAAATACGGCGGTTAGAATCTCCATTTATTAAATTAAAAATAGGATATAAATTAGAAAACGCTCTTCACCAATCATATTTTTAAAGCAAATTACTATTTGCATATTGATGTTTAAATTCCGAAACAGAATTTGGCATCTTTTCATCATAGCACAGTAAAACTTTATGAAATCAAGCAGGGATATCTTGCTCCGGAAAAGGGTTAATGGTCAGTTAGCTATTAAAACTTGCATGTGAATGTGCAAGCATTTCTTTGTCACCATAAGCTGATTGGTATCAACACCACGTAAATACATTTGGCGTTGGTTTACCACAGTGCCAGAACTTACTGCCTACAGCGAGTAGGCATCTCAAAGTCGTAATCTACAGTCATATTACATCTGAAAAATCAGAGGGCGAAGTCGTTTTCGCTTTCATAATAGAAGGCGAAGTTTACACTTCTCAGGCAACATTTTCGCCCAATTCACCTGGTAGCATGACCTCTGGGGTTGTGTAATATTTATATGATATATAGAGAGGGCTGTGTAATATTTATATGATATATAGAGAGTGTTGTGTATTACTTATATAATATATAGAAAAGGTTGCTTAATATTTATATGATATATAGAGAGGGCTGTGTAATATTTATATGATATATAGAGAGGGTTATGTATTACTTATATGATATATAGAAAGGTTGTTTAATATTTATATGATATATAGAAAGGGCTGTGTAATATTTATATGATATATAGAGAGGGCTGTGTAATATTTATATGATATATAGAAAGGGCTGTGTAATATTTATATGATATATAGAAAGGGCTGTGTAATATTTATATGATATATAGAGAGGGCTGTGTAATATTTATATGATATATAGAAAGGGCTGTGTAATATTTATATGATATATAGAGAGGGCTGTGTAATATTTATATGATATATAGAGAGGGCTGTGTAATATTTATATGATATATAGAGAGGGCTGTGTAATATTTATATGATATATAGAGTGGGCTAACTATAAGCTAGACGAATTATATACCTTGACACAAAGACTCATTTGATTTCTGATCACAGTAATCTCTGTAACCATGGCTGATATATATGTCTTTGATGGATTGTCCTACATTAAAGAGAGGAATAAAGGCTAGGCAACACCACTCGACAATATCATTGACATCACTATTGACGAATTTTAGAATATGTCTTGTCACCAAAGCAGCAGTACCTGTAAAAATGAAAAATAACATGAATCACTTTTCAATGACTATACTTCTTATTACTACAAAATGTTGCAGTGAGATGTTAAACTTTCAAAAGATAGTGTCATTGAAATATATGTGATGAAATGAAATGAAATAACATACCATGTTAACCCTCCTACATCACATAAACAATACTGTAAACTGTAAAGACCCATATCTGCAATTGCAGGTAGTGTACTGCCCACACCACCTCCATGTTACAAACTTTAATCAATTATTTCTACTACTTTGTGTCTATAGAACAAGTCACATGGGATATGTATACATATTTACTTATTTTACACTAAATATAAAATGTTTTGTTTTTAAAATTTAACACTAATTTACTTTAACAAAAGTCTTTTCAATCCTGATTATTGAATGATTTGCACTTTAATTGTCCCCATAAAACTTCCAGATGAAAAATATCTATCACTATCAACTTTTGCAATGGTGGCCATAAACCAAACATGGGTCAAAATAAGAGTGTGTCGAAAGGAATAATCACAATTGAGGATTGTATGAAGTTGTTTGTCAATATGCATAGCTTTCATTGTGACAACACAGCACACAACATTGTGACATCACAGAACATGACATTGTGACATCACAGCAAACGACTTTCAATTCAGATTGTACAGTATCATACCTTTAGGTTCATTTCATTCAAAAATGACTAGGTACTTTAACATTGATTTTGCTAAATAATTACTGATATAGTCAGTGTTGAAATGCATGCATGATACATACGACTTGTACCTCCTACCATTTTGAAAAATTCTTGAAAGCTGGGGATGGATCATTAAAGTCTTACTCTTAATGTGTCTTTCTCTTTTCCCTTCTTTCTATCCACTACCTTGAAAATCTTTATATAAACCAGCCCTCATTTTTGTTAGCATTATCCTATCAACATTTTCAAAAGTTAATCTGTTTCTCGATGCAGTGTAAATATTTATGTGCTGAGAAGCCCTTCTCACAATTTGCGTTTTGAACAAGCAAAAACATGATTATTTGTTCTAGCTTTAACACATTCATGATCACTTAAGTTCTGACTCAGATGAGGGGTGGGGGCATTTTTTGGGGGTTCATCATATGAGACACTTTGTTTCCATTCAGTCAGTGATTAATGGTGGCCAATTTATCAATGATATTTTCACTAATGTGATCCTAGTGCAAAATCCTAGTAGGATGTAGCAGATGGTCAATTTTGTGTTTACTGGCAGCATAATTGTAGA
Organism: Potamilus streckersoni; assembly: GCA_016746295.1. Taxonomy (NCBI): domain Eukaryota; kingdom Metazoa; phylum Mollusca; class Bivalvia; order Unionida; family Unionidae; genus Potamilus; species Potamilus streckersoni. Next base: position 6,030,213 of record JAEAOA010000587.1, on the reverse strand, counting down.
CTGCCACCTTGGTCTTAACATGGGATAAATAATGCAGATGCTTTTGCTTGCTAGTGAAAATTAGCATCGAAAGTGAACTTAAAGCAAATGATGTATGTATCAGTCTAATCCCTAATCTATGGATACATTTTTATCTTAATAACAGAACACAGAGCTACTGCTCCAGTGGCCTTGTGATTAGAACATCTGCCTTGGATGTAGGAAGTAGCAAGTTTGAACCCTGGCAGGGTCACACCAAAGACTTACAAAAATGGTACTAACAGCTGCCTTGCATGGCGCTCAGCATTAAGAAGTTAGTGTTAGGACTGGTTGGCCTAGTGTCAATATAATGTGAGTGGGTGGGATATTATACCACATGTATGCGGCAAGATGCCCCAGTGCTAGACACCAATATAAACTGTCATACTGCAGACATTAGAGCGATATGACTGAAAAATTGTTAAAGCTACAGAAAAAATCCAAATCAATGCACACACACACACACACACACAGGACACAGTGAAAGGAGAGGTCATTTAATATTTTGGTGTTATACTTTATAACCATTTATGTGTCATATATACATACTTGTAAGTCAAGTCCCACTGCAAACTGCACTGTGAGGACCAGATCTGCACACTGTGCTGGAAGATGCAGATTTTTGCAGTTTGTTATTAGTAATCAGTAAAATAATCAACAGTGATGTTGCGCTATGTGATGGCAGGTCAGAGTCAACGCTGTTTTGTAGTATGACTCAACTTTGAACAAATATATATGAAATTGCTTTAGAAAATGATCACAAAAAGAAAATTTAGCAAGGAGGATGTGAGATTCTACACAAGTTTAAAAAAGGTGGAAGTTTTTGAATACTGGGGAAATATAATGAAACAAAGAAAATAGGGTCAATTTTGAAAATTTTTATGAATCCTGCAATCATGCTTTTTGGACTGGCCATAATCTTGTAAATTAACTTTCCCACCAAAAATTTAAAAAATTGATTTACCTACCTAGAAGAATGTTGATCATGCTAACAACCACCATGCCAGTGGCAGCAGTTTTAAATGCAAAATTGAACATGTAGACAAATGGTAACTGACTCCATCCAAAAAGTATAAGTACCAAGAACACGATTCCAAGGTTGTTGTTGGTAATATAAGCCGTAGTCTGGAATGATGCAAATACGATCATAATGGCAATCACTGGCATCAGATAGTTGACAAAATCCCATATAAAATTCCCAAACCAGAATGGCATGTAACCAACTCCACTAACAACCTGGAGATGTTTTGATCCATTAGCTCTCTCCTTGATCAAAGAGATAATAAAGGTAGACAAAGTGAAGGCCATTCCCAACATAAGGAAAAGTCCAACTAAAAAGCCAGTAAAATCCACAGTCATTACAGTTTTGACATCATTGCTCTCATCTGAGATCCTTTGAGGAAATGGGTGATTGCTTGTAGAAATGGAGTGTTTATCATCTGTGTAGTATTTCAGAAGACTGTCCATGGTCTTAGCCACTGCAACTGCTATTCCATGGATTGGCTGTCCATTGTATAGGACTTGTATGCCAGTCTTTCCTGCAGAAGATGCAGTGAACACGTTTTCTCCAATGACATACTTCTGATTGAAAGTTCCAATCCCTATTCTGTTGATTTGTGACAAGAAAAAGTTGTCAATATTGTCTGATATAGTTTGGTCCCAATATGTAGTGTCCTGTCCTTGGATATTGTCCTTGTATTTCATTATTACAGACTTTCCAAAAGAGTTCCCATTGGTACCATCTCCATAAGTCACCACTGTTCTTCCAAAAGGACTGAGGTCAAGTTTCAGAGTGGGTTCATCTCCAGTGCTTGGCTTGGACAATTCAACCAGAAGAGCCAGAGCTGTGAAAAAGACAGGCAAAAGAAGTTGAAAAAATAGGACAATTTTATTCCTCAAGGTGTGAACCATCTTCTTGACTATCATTGCTCTTAGTTGCTGATGAAACAGCCTGAATCCTGTGTTTTTTCCAAGGTCCTTGTTGAAATCTGCAAAAGATGATTACCAGATTACATGCAGAGATTTCAAAGAAACAATGTGCATTAAGTAAACATCTTTGAAACTATTATTTTTGGTGTAGGAACCAATGCCTGACAATTTGGATTATGCAGAGCATAACTTATTAGAGGGAAGGCAAAGCAGTTATGATGCTCTATTTTAGGATTCTATTTTAGGATAATAAGATATGTGTTAACTTTACTTAAAATGCAAATATGTTTGCATGTGGTGAAATTATATATATATATTGTATGTATGTATAAAGCTTTGATATAGGTATCATTTCCTTTAAATGAAATATATCACATATTTCATGGTATATCAAAGATACTAATGTGTGTGTGTGTTTGTTTGTATGTATGTGTGTGTGCATGCACATTTGTATTTGGTGTAAATTGAGGACATCCATGAGAATTTGCACACCAACATACCGAGGACACACTCCAACTGAAGACGTCCTCAGTTGGAAAAATAGTAAAATCTTGCTTCTACCAACTATTTTAGCCTAGAATAATACAAAATCATGATTTGAAAGAAGGTCCCCAATTACACACTTGGTGTTTGTTGATGATTTTGGAGTGTATCTTTCTTCCAAAGCTGGAGATATACACATCCGAAACCATGTGCTCTATTGCACAATGCAAAACTTGTAGAGAGATCTCTGATATCAAATTATACAGTGCAAAAATGGATTATCTCCCTTTAAATCCAAGTGTCAGTTACCAACTACTTAGCTAAATGATAATAATAAAAGCTGGTACATATAACAGACCCTGGTATTTTTAAAAAAAATATTTCATGCATGTGAGATAATAGTGTTGGAAATCCGATACATTCCCCATACATGACCAATACATGCAAATAAATCTACAACATGTACAAAAGAAGTACATCAAAATGCTATTGAAAATATGCATGAATTTATTGTAGAGTTGTACCAAAATTGCCTAATTATCCAACCAATCTGTAAAGTTAAAACATCCTGTTTGCTGCAAGATTTTACACACGTAAAGATATTAAAAAGACATCCTTGATATGCAAAATTTATTTTATTATTATTAAATGAGCTATCCCTATTTCATAATTTGCCTACTTAGTATTCAAACAGGAAAGAACAGGTATGAATCAAGTGAAAAATCTCGCTAAGGCGAGATCGAATTATCACTAACCGAATTTGGAAGTTACACACAGAGAATTTTAGTAAAGTTAAATAGATTTATAGACGTCAAACATTTATCATCAAGATGATCAGTCCCAAAATAAAACATTTAATTACAGTAAAATGTTTTTCATTATCACGCTCTTAAGACCTGCGACTTCACATGCAAGCAATTATAAACTGTTTAATGTATTCAATGTTCATTTAAATGCTTCACCTGGTGATTTGATGATTCTTGCTTAACATATCATGAATTTCTGTTTGTATCGATAGTTCTGCTGTAAACAAAGTCTTATTAAAAAACACCCACACAATGTAAATGCAAGACATGAATCTATAGTGTTTTCCCAAATTTAATGAGGTTTTAGCAATATCCAAAATGCTCAAGATGTTTTACTGGAGCAATTTGTATTTATAACTTAAAAGAACAGTTATTTAGAGTAGCATTAGCCTGTAGTATTCTTACTATTTAGTCTTTCTGCAGTATATTTTACACAGAAGGCAATGATAAATAAACCTATTTAAAACTTCCAACCAGCAATACAAAACACCATTATGAGGTAGCTTGAATTAGCAAATGTATAAACCAGGTGATTTGGAAAGAGAACCATGAGAATGCCCCAAAGAGAGACACAGAGAAAGAGACAGACAGACAGACAGATACACATATCATGCAACAAAAATATTACTCTATTTTTTCAAAAAGCAAATAGTCATTGCCGATAAGGTGAGTTTCATGCCAGATTATGCTCAAATACAGCCAAATGGATATTGTTACAAGCCAGAGGTATTTACTTGACTAAGTGGTGTCAAACCCTGACACAATTCCCCTAGAAGTCTTAAGTTTACCCCAAATTTCCAAAGACTTCTATACAACTTCTTTTGTAAATTAGAGAGCCCAACATGTCCATTCTATACATAAAGTTTTTGTTAGTCAATGCAAGACCACAGATCTCACAACTTGCCAAATATCTATCAACCACACATCTGCATGGTTTCTATTCATCAACTTCCCATACCATCAGCAGTTCATGCCGTTGAAACTATACAACTATCCCTTAACACAGGGAACTATTTTTACTACTCCACTTTAGGCCAGTCAATGTATGGTTTCAAGGCACATTTTGCAAGAAAAACTACATCATATCTGCCACCATGGTGACATAAACAGTATCTGCTAAGTCCTTTCTTGTTTATTCCTTTGTGTCATTTACCAGTCATCTACTGTAAATAGTGCTACCACTAGGTTTTAATAGGGACTATGGTACTCCAGGGACATTGGCACTTTTGACCTGAATTCACTAAAAGTCAACCATGGCATCATGGAAACTCACTAACACTTCACTCTGTGACATTTGCTCCTACTAATTGGCTAATTAGTTTGGGCCAAGGAATATTTCCATTACACCAAGGTCCAATAATCAAACAAAAGTAATCACACAAATCTAAGAATTCCTTACAAAAGGGCACTATAACCAAATGTGCATACACCAAATTTATTACCGTACGATCTCCAAAGTGGTGGATTATTCCTAATAAAGTCTAGTTGCAGGACAATGAGTCAATCAATAAATTCATCAGTCAGTCAATAACAGCAAGATATATAGTCAAATAATAATGTATTTGCCCCAAAGAACAGTGTAGATGAAACCCTTTATGGAGGTTACGGTTACTTAATACTAGTATGTGATTTGGATTTAATTTTAACGTAACTTTCACAATCTTTCAGTCATATCGCTACGATGTCTGCAGTGTGGTAGTTTATAGTGATATCTAGTACTGGGGCATCATGCCACAGACATGTAGCATGATGTCCCACCCATTCATATTTTTCTGACACCAGGCCAACCAATCCTAATACTAAACCTCTTAATGCTGAGCGCCTAGCAAGGCAGCTGTTAGTACCTTTTTTATCTCTTTGCTATGACTTGGCATTGGTTCAAACCCGCAAACTCCCACATCCATGGCAGATGCTCTAACTACTAGATCACATGAGTGGTCATACTGATTCATAAGGCTGTCTCCATGATTTTGTCAAATAGCATGCATCTTTAGTTTGCATCAATTATACCAAATATTAGTGTAAATGTGTGTGTCCTCGATTGTATTGCTAAATTTCATATTCCTTAGAATTGACGATAACAGTTTGTTCCTTGATACATCACCATTTGCTATTAATTTATTGCCTCAAACTGCATTTCCTTTTGCTCTAACAATGCCAGAAAAAAGGTCCTAGGTATGCGGTTCCATACTCGAGTCCTTGATATCCACCAAATACAAAAATGTGTGTCTGTGGGTATGTGTCTGTCTGTGTGTGAAGAAACTGTATGCAATACATCTGCATTGTCTGTAACTTTTAAAACATTGTTATTAAATCGGGATGGAGGGAATGTGCAAATAATTTTAGGTATCAACTTTATCATATAAATTTAAGTTCTCAGGTGCCCACAACCTGCAAATTCTAATCTATTTTTAGAAAGTACATTTGTGCCTGTGCAGTCCAGTAGGCATATATAGAGAGGGCTGTGTTATATTTATATGATATATAGAGAAGGCTGTGTAATATTTATATGATATATAGAGAGGGTTTTGTAATATTTATATGATATATAGAGAAGGCTGTGTAATATTTACATTATATATAGAGAGGGCTGTGTAATATTTATATGATATATAGAGAAGGCTGTGTAATATTTATATTATATATAGAGAGGGCTGTGTAATATTTATATGATATATAGAGAAGGCTGTGTAATATTTATATTATATATAGAGAAGGCTGTGTAATATTTATATTATATAGAGAGAGGGCTGTGTAATATTTATATGATATATAGAGAAGGCTGTGTAATATTTATATGATATATAGAGAGGGCTGTGTAATATTTATATGATATATAGAGAAGGCTTTGTAATATTTATATTATATATAGAGAGGTCTGTGTAATATTTATATTATATATAGAGAGGGCTGTGTAATATTTATATGATATATAGAGAAGGCTGTGTAATATTTATATTATATATAGAGAGGGCTGTGTAATATTTATATGATATATAGAGAAGGCTGTGTAATATTTATATTATATATAGAGAAGGCTGTGTAATATTTATATTATATAGAGAGAGGGCTGTGTAATATTTATATGATATATAGAGAAGGCTGTGTAATATTTATATGATATATAGAGAGGGCTGTGTAATATTTATATGATATATAGAGAAGGCTTTGTAATATTTATATTATATATAGAGAGGTCTGTGTAATATTTATATTATATATAGAGAGGGCTGTGTAATATTTATATGATATATAGAGAAGGCTGTGTAATATTTATATGATATGACAAACCAGAAACAGATCTACAATCCTGATACTGGGACTTAATGGCCTCACAATGCCAATGAAATTAGGAATAGATGACATTTAAATGAAATTATCATCAGTGGCTAAATACAAAACTCCTAATGAGATTGTATGTACTGTCATGAATCACCCTGATGTATTAGTTGTTAAAAATAAGTATGCATATGACATAAAATAAAAAAGGTTCAAACTTACTTATAGAGACTGATCCATTGATATCTCCAAGAGAGACTCCAACTGAGTCATCATTCCTATGTCCTTCCACTATTGAGTTAGAAGACCCTAATAAAATGGATGAAAAGCCATTCATTTTGTCCATTATCGGTAAGTCCTTGTCCATATTCAGCCAGGCCTTGTCCATTTCTGGGATGTCTGATTTGATGGAAAACTGCAGGTCCTTTAGGGTCGGGTTATGAAGCGCTTTCTTCTCATCAGCCTCCTTGCCTACTCTAGAATATACAAGTAAAGGATTAGTCCATGATATTTGAAAAACCTACCCTTGTACCTTGAAAAGACTACCTTTGTACCTTGAAAAACCTAGCTTTGTACCTTGAAAAATCTAGCTTTGTACCTTGAAAAGCCTACCTTTGTACCTTAAAAAGCCTAGATTTGTACCTTGAAAAGCCTAGATTTATACCTTGAAAAGCCTAGATTTGTACCTTGAAAAGCCTAGATTTGTACCTTGAAAAGCCTACCTTTGTACCTTGAAAAGCCTAGATTTGTACCTTGAAAAGCCTAGATTTGTACCTTAAAAAGCCTAGATTTATACCTTGAAAAGCCTAGATTTGTACCTTGAAAAGCCTAGATTTGTACCTTGAAAAGCCTACCTATGTATTTTGAAAAGCCTAGCTATGTACTTTGAAAAGCCTAGCTATGTACTTTGAAAAGTCTAGCTATGTACTTTGAAATGCCTAGCATTGTACTTTGAAAGGCCTACCTATGTACTTTGAAATGCCTACCTATGTACTTTGAAAGGCCTAGCTTTGTACTTTGAAAGGCCTAGCTTTGTACTTTGAAATGATTAGCTATGTACTTTGAAACACCAAGCTTTGTTCTTTGAAAGGCCTAGCTTTGTACTTTGAAAAGCCTAGCTATGTACTTTGAAATGCCTAGCTATGTACTTTGAAAAGCCTAGCTATGTATGTACTTTGAAATTCCTAGATATGTACTTTAAAAAGCTTAACTATGTACTTTTGCCGATTTAGATGCAACTGAGCCAAATTTTATCACATAGAAAATAAAAATTGAAAATTTTATTTATCAACACACATGGAGACCAATTATACATCTTTTTGAAAACTCATACATAAGTTACCAGCAAATTACCTACTTTTAACATTGCTTCCTTATAATCAATAAATGTATGCCTAATACACATGTTAAATTGTAGAAAAAGTTAAATATTTTACATGTTTATGTACTGAAAACAATGAATATCACATAAATGTTATCTAGCATTGTTTCCCCTTTTCTCATGTTCATGTCAAATGTACTGGTTTGTCCAAAAATAATGTATGGGGTTGGGAGTAATGTGGGGGCAGGGGTATACAATTATTTTAGTTATATGTTAGCAAAGCAATACAATACTATTTTCATTATTGCTGTGAAGCAGTACTTTACACCATTTAAACTATCCTAATGTCAAATCTAAACTGGTGCACTGTCATGAATCATGTTCATGGAGACTTCCAATATATGGTGAAGAAAATATATTGCCATCACTACTAAGAAAAACAATTAACTATTTGTACAAATTCATGCACCATTGCTAATGAGTACAATCAATGTGACTCACATCTACAAAGCTTTATAGACTCCAGTACATTTATTTTCATGCAGAAAAAATGTTTAGAATATGGTGATGCTGAAAAAGTGTTTTAAATGTTTAATCTTAAAAATTTTAAATAAACCTTTTATTTAAAATTTTTGGTCTTTAAATGTCTACCTACAAAGAATAAATACATAAAACAATATTATGATATAATTTTTGTTAAAATCTGCTTTGTATGCATATTTTGAATGCCTTAAATGAAACATGATATTAGCTGTTAAATTCCAGTAATTTCATTTTCTTATATTTAACATTATTACCAGATTTATACAACATTTTTGAATGTGGTGTGGCAAATATCAAAATGTATAATAATAATAATAATAATAATAATAATAATAATAATAATAATAATTTCATTATTATTATTATTATTATTACTATTATTGATATTATTATAATAATAATTATTATTATTATTATTATTATTATTATTATTATTATTATTATTATTATTATTATTATTATTATTAACAGCTCCATTATTCGTAGATTAAAGAAAAGAAAATTAATGTGATTATATTTCCCATATTACACATTTCCATACAATATCAACGCTTAAATAAGGACATTTTTTCAAGAAAGGGAGCAAAAATAATGCAATATTTTACAAGATTATTTTGTTTTGCTTCCTATCATCTGACATGTTATACCTGACCTTGATGTTTTTACTATAAGTGTTGTTGTTGCAGTGAACAGTGTGAAATAGTAGCATGATTATTATTATTGTTATTATTTTTATTATTATTATTATTATTATTATTATTATTATTATTATTATTATTATTATTATTATTATTATTATTATTATTGCTATCTGCTGCCAGAAGAAGATAAAAATGGGCAGACAGAAATACAGAGTTCGAGAGACCAATCCCATTCTGAAAGCATTCAAAAAAGAATTATGAGACATGAATTTTGAATTTAAAGAATAGATCAACTACATTATGTCACACAAGATAAAATATGGTTTTCCATGACAGGAACCTAATTCAGTATCAAGTTATTCCTGTTTATAGTCAATAGACTGGTTTATTGATCACTAAATATGAAAACAATTTATTTGAGAAACTATTATGCAGAACTACCCCTGCAGCTTCATTTTCGAATAGGCTTTATTTTATGTGTGTGTGTGATTTGGATTTTTAACCAAGCTTTTACAAATTTTCACTCATTTCGTTACAATGTCTGCAGTGTGGCAATTGATAGTGATGTCAAGCACTGGTGTATCATGTCACAGACATGTAGCATGATGTCCCACCCATTCACATTTTCCTGACACTGGGACAATCAGTCCTAACACTAACCTCTTAATGTTGAGTGACTAGTGAAGTAGCTAGTAGTGGCTCCATTTTGTAGTTCAGAAGTCAAAATATTAATTTGGGAGATTTCATTGCAAGTAATACCAATATTTGTGCAGCAGCAGCTTATATGGCCCTGTAGATGATTGTTGTGAACAAAAATCTTTGAGTTATCATATTTGTAAGTAAACTCAAGTTGTGTCAGTTTACACAACTGCAGTTCATCAGACTGTTGCTGAGTAGTTTTGCTTTCAGGATTCAATATGCCAAATGAGATAACTGTTCTCTACATAATCACTGAGACAATAATTTTACAAGCAATAATTTTGCAGGCAATGTTTTCAATTATCAACAATAGGATTATGAGATAAGCAAATTATATGCAAGTATATCAATCACATTCCTGTTTTTGAACTTTTTCTTCTCACAATCTACAATTGTAGTAAACTTTAACTAAGACAAGTTCTGATGTCATGCTCATGTAGGTATGCTTCCAAATTTCATATTTGTTTTCGTTTTCTTTTTTATAAATGACAGATTCTATTTCACTGGTCTTAAGTTTTTTTAAAGTTCTGAATGTGCGACAGATATGATGTTGCAATTATTTCAAAATGGATGGTAAAACTAAAATTTAGGGCATCCTTATAGGATGGTCATAAATACACTGGGATATCTTTCTAGGATATTTTGGAATGATAAATTAAATGTTTACAGTGTTTTGCCACAATACATATACAAAAACACATTAGCGTCAGGGATATAAACCTGCAACCTCCCAAATTCAGATCTATTTAACAGATGAAAAATTGTCTGTTCTGACAATAGCAAATGGACAAAAGGTAGCAACTCATTCCTATTATCTCCCCTTACAACCACTAAGCATCACCAGTTTTTAAGTTGAGCAAACTAAAACAAGTTGGCTCATATAGTGGATCACTTGAGAGGGTACTTAAATAATGTGACTAGGTAAATGTTCTCAGAAGAGCATAATTTATCATAAAATTTATTTTTTCCTTTAAATGTGTTTATTAAACTACTTAGTGAAAGTATTATTATATAATATTTTAATCTTCAAAATTATTACTAAGTAAAATACAAAATTATTACTAATTAAAAATATTTGATTTAATTCTGTTTTTAATTCAAATTACATAGTAAAATTATTAACAAGTTCTAATTTATTTAGAATTAGAAAATTATTAATAAGCAATAATATTATAATTAGTAAAATGATTATGTAATTTTAGTAAAATTATTACTAAGTAATATTAGTAAAATTATTATGGAATATTAGTAAAATTATTACTAAGTAAAATATTTACTTCTCTTTTACTTGCAATTACATAATTTTCTTTAATTGGCAATACTTGCAATTACATAATTTTCTTTAATTGGCAATACTTGCAATTACTAATACTTTAATGCTTACTGCAATTACTCATCCATTTGACAAACTTTTCTACTTGGACTTTACTCATTCTGAGTATAGCAAATAAAATTTTAAGTAACAGACATTAATTTTAATTTGAGTGGTGTGCTAAATTAAGTGACAAACCCCCACCAACTGAAAAATCCAAACTAACTTGAGAAAAACTTCCTCCATCGTTGTTGGAGAAATACCAAAACTGGTAACTCCAAGCTTCTCCATTGAAATTTCCACAGTCTCAAAGAGCTTTGCAAATTTGGGACTCTCATCAAATGGCAAAAGATAGGAAAGTTCTGCACTGATTTGACTCTCAAGGGTTGCAGTAGGAACATGGCTCTGTATTAACTGAGTCAATGTTTCAACATCACAGTTTGGATGCTTTTCAATGATCATGTGGTATCCAGCACCTGTAGAAATGAAGTAATATGCATGTAGGTAGAACTGTATTCCATAAAATTTAAAATAGCAATTATTATTACAAGCCTTGTCAGCAACACTATAATGCTAAAGGACTATATTGAAAAATAGATATTGTGTTCCACTACGGCAATTGCTTCTTCAACTTAGTGCTATTTCATTTCTGACAGATCTCATGTTTTGTGTTCTCATATCAGCAATCATGTAAATACCTTGCTGAGAGAAAGTAGCAGAAATTTTGAATTTCTCAAATGTTTCCATCTATTTCTCACTGATAGTCCATACACAAAAACTGCATGCATGTTTTTCTCTGAAGCCGTGGTGCAAAGATGCATCAGGCTAAGACATAGTCAAAAGTCATATCAATCATTTGTTCCACCCAGAACAAAACATAAACATGGTTCCATATTTATCACATATCTTTTTCTCCTTCAAATTATGATTGGCTTATGGTATTAATTAGGATTTTCTTTTAAAAAAAAGTTAAATTCTCAATATTTAAAAATATCTATGTGAGGACTTAAAAGAAGATACCCAAGAAGTTCAAATCTGAGTGTATGAAATGGAAATACGGATCAAGCAGCTGTATCAAATGCATGATTAAGCAAGGAAGATTTAATGAATAAGTAATAAGTAATTAAACTATGTTCCTCATTCAAGTTAATTAATCAAATATATTACCAATAAAGATTATTTCATAATGCTGCATATTAAGACTGACTAAAAAGTAATACAAGCAAATAATGAATAGTCATACTGAAGCAAATGAATATGCATACTGAAACAAATAATGAATATTCATACTGAAGCAAATAATGAATATTCATACTGAAGCAAATAATGAATATTCATACTGAAGCTAAAAATGAATATTCATATGAAAGCAAATAATAAATATTCATACTGAAGCAAAGAATAAATATTCATATTGAAATAAAAAATAAATATTCAATCTTACAAGTCAACAAAGAAATGGTTACAGGATGAAGAATATACATAAGTAATGTAGTTATACTTTCATAGGGGTATCTTGTCATTGGTCACACTACCCGGCAAAATGGGTGACTAAGTCACCAAAACAACATAAATGCATGCCATGAGAAAAGAAAAATGACTTCACCCTGTCATGTTTTACATGTTCATTGAGTGACAATAGTTCACAGCTTTCAAAGAGCCCATTTTACTCAGCAAAGTACTGAGAATGTTGTAGCCCAAATGTTGTAGTCCTGGGCAAAATGAACTTGATCCATTGCAGGTTCTGATATCAATAGCATCAATGAAACAAACTCTTGCATGTTTACAGGCAACTGTTTAATTCAAACTTCAAGCATGAGCAGCAAGAATGCAAGGACATAACTCCCTGCATTTATATTTTGGTCAGCCATGTACAATCTGCAGAACAGCTTGAAGGCTGGACTTAAATCAAAAGGCACAAAGCCATTGTGACTAATTAACAGCTAATGTGTATTGTTGCAATTATGTTGGGAAAAAGACTGCCTTCTGAATGCAAGTCCAAAATACTTCAAAGAAACCATGATCTACTGAGGGCTATTCCATTTAAACATATATGGTACCCAGGGTAGGCAGATTTAAAGAAAATATATCCCAAGGTATTTTGATTTTCAGAGTTCATATTAAAATGATAATCAAATTGTAACTGTATCTATAGGTGAGTACCTCACCTTAAAAGTGCCTTCCCTAATTCCCAAGTATGTTTTACTGGAACAGCACTGAGTGTATTTGTAAGCACCTGTAATCATTTGGCAAATAAATGATGCCTCGTTTTGTTGTAATGATGTTTAAATTAAATAGGTGGCAATATGAATATAAATCTAATTTGGACAATAATGTCAAATCATTGATATCGCATTATAATAACAACTGCTTAAGTAAGTGTGAGTTCTCATACCATTTGTAGTTAAGATCTGCTTTCATTTTTTGTAAATTTATTTTTGATGCAAATAAACCAACAAAAGGAAGTAAAAACCTTCAAAAACGAATGTTCCATTTGATTGGTGATATTTCAGTATCAATACATAAATTGATGTTAACAACACTTCAAATCTGCTGTCTCAGATACATGAATATAGGTACTGTTGTTTACCAAAATTAATTCAATTTTTTTTTATATACCCCACTATATATCCCATCTTTATTCCATCATAAGGCATATAACATGGTTTACTAAGTAATATATTTATACTGAATTTAGCTGTTTTTGCTGCTCTTTTCATTCCTCCTCTGTTTAATTGAATTAAGGTAACACATGTTTATATATACAGTACTGTGAGTGTAATGCCAGGTCTTTACTCATTTATATACAAGGTACACTGTAATGCCAGATGTTTATTCATTTATATACATAATACAGTGTAATATCAGGTGTGTACTAATTTATATACATGATACAGTATAATTTCAGGTGTTTACTCATTTATATACATGGTACAGTGTAATGTCAGGTGTTTACTCATTTATATACATGGTACAGTGTAATGCCAGGTGTTTACTCATTTATATACATGGTACAGTGTAATTTCAGGTACAGTGCAATGCCAGGTGTTTACTCATTTATATGCATTTTACAGTGTAATGCCAGGTGTTTACTCATTTAAGTTTCTGTAATCGAAATGGAGACTATTTTATTTGCAATGAAAGCTATACAGAATTTTGCAAGATCTTTTTGGGATTGAAACTCATTGCTGACAATTTTATTGTTGTGGGTTATTTTTTGTTTTTATTATTGTTGTAGGGGTAAAATAAAATATCAGTTTACATGGATAGCGTTTAAACTTAATGTTCTATTTACTGAAAAAATATTTTCTTTGTAGTGTGTAATTCTAAATGGCTAAGAAAAGCAATCTTGATATTACTAAAATAATGAGTACATTCTTTTTTATTTTCCTTTTTATCCTTTCAAAAATGAGGGACTCCTAAGTGTATGCCAGGGACTCTAAGAAATAGGCTGTGGACTCCTGAGTTCCATGAGTGAAGAGTCCAGGACTCCTCATCCTGAAAGCCACAACATCTACACAACAAATCTAATGTGTGTATAAAATTCCATCAAGTTATTATCAATAGTTCTGCCTTGGAGACTAAAGTGTGAATGATGGATGGATGTACCAATAAATGGACAAAAGCATTACATATATACAACTGGTGAAATGAGAATATGAAATGCTGAACCAGTTGTCTAATATATGTGTAAGAAGTTTCATAGAGATATTTTCAATGATTCTAGAATTCTACTTATTAAAAAAAATTGTGATGGAGAAACAGATGTACTGATGAAACCCATTTATTTTAGTCACTACAAATTTGTTGAGTCAATGGTAGTAAAGTTTTTAATAGTTTCCTTGCTAAATTATCACAAAGGTTTATACATTATTAAAATTTTGTCACTTAAGTATGATAAATTAATAGTCCAATGCAAATCAATTTGTACAACTGTTTTGTTATTCTGAGATTTTTTATAGAAATATTCTGTATTTGGTAGAAGAAACAGACTGTAATCATGGTAATACAACAAACTTTCAGTTACTAACCATAGAGTTTTTTGAGGAACATGGATGTCCCACAGCATTTGACGACTCCTTCAGCCATAATTGCAATCCTGTCACTCAGAATATCTGCTTCATCCATGAAATGTGTAGTCAAAATAATAGTTCTGCCCTGACGGAACCACTGCAATATGTCCCAGATCTGTCGTCTGGCAGAAGGATCCATTCCTGAAGTAGGTTCATCTAGAATTATCACCTGAAATATCATAAAATATTCACATAAATGAACAGTTCAGTGCCTGGAACATGCTGGACTAACAAAAATTCTTTCCACCACAGTTGTTTTTTGGTGACTGATTTAAGTGTAAAGCATATAATTCCTACCCAGAAGAATTACCACTACCTAAACTAGTCTCATTACTTGTTTTGTGACTTCCTTTATCTAAGACCAACAAAAATGTGTTTCCAATGTGAAATAATGTTTTGAAAATTAGGGTAGGTAGAATAATGTTTTGAAAATTAGGGTAGATAAGATTTCTTTTGGTTGTTTTTTTACATTATACATATATTCTAATGATTAGCATATATAATGTACTAAGCACTTCATGTACTGAGCTAAATTAGATACACAAATCAATTTTAGAAAATTTGGGGGTGGGAAATTGTTTTTGAATTTTTTTTTTTAATTTTTGGAGGAATTTATTTTTTTACCCTAAGGGGGAGTGCTAGTATTGGCAATGAAAATGGTCAGCTTACCAGAAAAACACTATTTATTTTTTGGGGCAAAGATGGAAAAACAAAACTGCATAAAGTATCATCCATATTTGCTAAAATTCATTATTCCAACAAAGGTCTAAATTTATCTAACTACTTATTACATTGAAGCTCACACAATATCTTCTATGGCATAAAACAGTAACTTAAATTTAAACCAATGTCAAATTAAACATAAAAATAGGTTAAAGTGACTTGCTTTCTGCAACACAAATTCATCCCAAGGGGCAACACACAATCATCCCAAGATGCAACACACATTCATCCCAAGATGCAACACACAAGATGGACCCAATGCCTTATTGGTTGCAATTGGTGAAATGTACTTAACTAACTAAAGTTTTAGTAGTGCTGAATAAAACCTGGAACAATATTAGGTCACAGAGACAATTTTATTGCAAAATGCATAAACAGTGAAGGTTTGGTGCAAAGTGTATCAAAATTTGAGATTAAACAACATAACAGTGAAGGTTTGGTGAAAAGTGCATCAAATTTTGCGATTAAACAACTTTTTTCAAAAAATTTTCAAAAATTCCTGGAAAGTAAGTCACAGTAGTCCATTTTGTTTTTACACACATTAATCTCATGAATGTATTATCCATGTACATCTAATGACAAAAGGTGTAAATGCTTCAGCGTTAGA
The DNA here is from genome assembly GCA_016746295.1 of Potamilus streckersoni. Taxonomy (NCBI): domain Eukaryota; kingdom Metazoa; phylum Mollusca; class Bivalvia; order Unionida; family Unionidae; genus Potamilus; species Potamilus streckersoni. Next base: position 6,013,779 of record JAEAOA010000587.1, on the reverse strand, counting down.
ACCTGAGCAGATCATTAAAAAGCTATCAAGAAACTAGAAAGTAGGTCACAGCAACCTAGTCTTGGTACAGGAAACAAGCACATCTCCAAATTCATGCACAATGCAAATTTGGTGTCAAGAGGTAAGGTAAATAAAATCTTAAGAGATTTCTCATTTCTGATGAAATTTATGAAATCTGTTGAAAGAATATATGAGCCTTGATAGGTGAGCAAAAGGATGCAATCATTCAACAAGTTTCAAGAATTTTTATCTGAAATAATCACAAACAATTACAGTAATTCCAAACTTTCTATCCATAATAGTTTCCAAACATTAATCTTTGGTTTCATGTAAAATGTTATGCTAATTAGCAGGTGTGATTATCTGTACTGTGGCAATAGGCTGATTGAATGGTATGTTTTGTGACAATATATTCAAAATTTATATCACTGAATTTTCAGAATCTACTATATGAAAATCTCACCTTTGAATCAGCAACAAGAGCTATCCCCACTGATAGTTTTCGCTTCTGACCCCCAGAAAGTGTATGTGACTGAACACCTTGCTTGCCTTCAAGTCCAAGAACCGTTACCATGTGTTTCATCTCTTTGTTTACATCACGCCATGAACAGCCCTTCAACTGAAGTGCAAAAAAAATACTGTAAATGCATTTCTTTTTGTTGGTATCAATTTCTGTAACTGTATTAAAAATTACATTTTCACAGGCACTTTAAATTTGTGGATTCGCCAATGGGTCCTATTGTTACCACAGAAGAATCAATGATCATTGGATCTTTCAACAAGTAATCTGTTATAAAGCATATATCATATAAAAACTGACCTACATCACCCATAAGCAATATTTCAACCTGAGCTCTGAAGAGAAAAATGTTTCCTGTTTTATGTCTTTCATCAATTATCATCAATGAACTAATCACTTTAATAAGAAAATAATGTCTTTTTATTTCTTCATCTACATACCTATATGGGCAGTCTTTCAATTAAAGCTTTAGAGAAAACAACATGTTTTACATTGCTTTATCTCTTTACTAATAGCAGATGAGAAGCCATTCAAATGAAATTCAAGAGAAATCAAGTTAAGTTATTCCTTTATGTCTCTGCAAGCAACACAAAAAATCCTATAGCTGACATTCAGTATAACCAATCCTAGTTAGCCAGGCTGCTATATAAGAGAACTGACATTTGGTATAACCAATCCTAGTTAGCCAGGCTACTGCATAAGAGAACTGACATTCAGTATAACCAATCCTAGTTAGCCAGGCTACTGTATAAGAGAAATGACATTTGGTATAACCAATCCTAGTTAGCCAGGCTACTGTACAAGAGAACTGACATTTAGTATAACCAATCCTAGAGAGCCAGGCTATTGTATAAGAGAACTGACATTTAGTATAACCAATCCTAGTTAGCCAGGCTACCGTATAAGAGAACTGACATTTAGTATAACCAATCCTAGAGAGCCAGGCTACTGTATAAGAGAAATGACATTTAGTATAACCAATCCTAGAGAGCCAGGCTGCTGTATAAGAGAACTGACATTTAGTATAACCTATCCTAGAGAGCCAGGCTGCTGTATAAGAGAAATGACATTTAGTATAACCAATCCTAGTTAGCCAGGCTGCTGTATAAGAGAAATGACATTTAGTATAACCAATCCTAGTTAGCCAGGCTGCTGTATAAGAGAAATGACATTTAGTATAACCAATCCTAGAGAGCCAGGCTGCTGTATAAGAGAAATGACATTTAGTATAACCAATCCTGGAGAGCCAGGCTACTGAATAATAGAAATGACATTTAGTATAACCAATCCTAGAGAGCCAGGCTACTGAATAAGAGAAATGACATTTAGTATAACCAATCCTAGAGAGCCAGGCTGCTGTATAAGAGAAATGACATTCAGTATAACCAATCCTAGAGAGCCAGGCTGCTGTATAAGAGAACTGATATTTAGTATAACCAATCCTAGAGAGCCAGGCTACTGTATAAGAGAAATGACATTTAGTATAACCAATCCTAGTTAGCCAGGCTACGGTATAAGAGGACTGACATTTAGTATAACCAATCCTAGTTAGCCAGGCTGCTGTATAAGAGAACTGACATTCAGTATAACCAATTCTAGAGAGCCTGGCTACTGTATAAGAGAACTGACATTCAGTATAACCAATCCTAGAGAGCCAGGCTACTGTATAAGAGAACTGACATTTAGTATAACCAATCCTAGTTAGCCAGGCTAATGTATAAGAGAAATGACATTTAGTATAACCAATCCTAGTTAGCAAGGCTACTGTATAAGAGGAAGTACACAGTTATTAATCAATTTCTGTTAATATTATTTGAATTGATACCTAGTAGAAATGCTTTAACAGCAAATGTATACATGGAACATTTATGCCCAACAACAGTGAGCTCAAAATGCATTAAACAAATCAGACAGACAATGCAAACACAATATTAACATCCTCTTCCACATTCATAGGTTATACAATAACAGAACCTTTATTTAATTGTTTAAAAAGTATATGACTGTCCATGTATCTAAGTGGCAATAGAAGAAAGGAATTTACTTCAAGCATGTACATTATTACAGTTCAGTCTTGTTATTCCAATACAAAGCTTTCTTAAAATAAATATTAACTAAACCTGACCAACACTCTATTTCAATGACCTAACACAAAGACAAGGTACCCACTATGTACAATATTTGGATAAATAAGAGCTGAATGTATACAGAGCTAACAATGCCCATTGATGAACAGTGACCAACAATTACAACAAAAGAGGCAAAGCCACACATAAAAAAATATCACAGTGGTATCAACAATGATGGAGAAGATGATAATAATCTTACCAGAGCAAAGAATTTGAGATGCTCCTCCACTGTCATGGACTCAAATAGGATGTTATGCTGTGGACACAAACCCAGATTTTCACGAACCTTGGAAATGTCAGTTCTTATGTCGTGACCGTTGACTATAGCTGTCCCGCTTGTTGGGGGAATGAAACCTGCATGGAAGTTGCAAAGAAATATTTTAAAATCTGAATGATACATTTTTTTTCAGTCAACCTGTGCTTCATATAGAGCACTTCTATTTAAGTTTTCAACATTACTGAGTCATATTTTTGTTATATCCAAACCCAAAAAATTCTGGACTAGAGAGACTTTTCAAAATGTCTGTAATTTACTGATACAGTACTATATGTAAACAACATCACAAAGAAGCTATAAAATAGGCAGTGGTGAAATGATCAATCACAGTTAAATTGATAATTTCTCCATAATAATACCCATATCAATATATGAAGTGAAGAATCAATGGAAGAAAATACCTTCCCTACACAAGTTACTTTAATCTTAAGCAGTTGTGAATAATTATTAGTTGTTTGCCTTTTTATTATTTAAGTTGAGATTTTATTTAAGACAGCTGAAACTGGAATATGCAATCACATCTTTCAGATATATAAGAACATATTGACAACACCAACTAAAATGCCTTTTACAAATTAACATAAGGTGGTTGGAACTTGAATCCTACCATTCCATGGCAATTGTTTCATCTGAATAGCAGGTTCAACCATTGATAACACATATTAATGCAAAAGAGACATTCCAGACCTGTTCTTCATCTGTGATTTAATTATTGATCAATTAATAACCACTTTTATGTGAAACTTCCTTGTTGCTTTGTGTCTTGTCAACTTTGATTGAATTTGAATGCTACACTTTGTGTGAAACAGTGAAATAATGCTATATTCAATTCTGATTGGTGGTTATTGTTTGTTCAAGTTTGCTATAAAACAATAAGCACCATCAAATGTAACTGTAGCTTATTCACTATGTGACACATTAAAGCACAGTATCACAAATCAGTTCAAACAGACACAAAGCAATAGGTAAGCTTCTCTCAAAATGGCTTTTAAATGATCTGTAAATTAATCAAGTTGAACAAGTATTTAATGGCTTCTTCATACTGATATATGTAATCAATGATTACAGTGCCAAATGGATAAAAGTATAGCAAAGAACTGGTGAGGAGGTAAATTTCAGACCATATAAATTATAGTCACCATGCTAATTTCTAGAAGGCAAGTGGGTCACTCATATCACTATGATGTCTGCAGTAAGGCAGTTAATAGTGATGTGGGGCATCACACTGCAGGCATGTAGCATGATATCCCATTGAGTCACATTATCCTGAAACTAAGCCGACCAGTCTCAACACTAACCTCTTAATACTGAGTACCCCAAGCAAGGCATTTTGTTGTACCATTTTTACAAAGTCTTTTTTTATGCCAGGGTTCAAACTTGCAACCTCCTGCATCTGAAGTGAATGCTCTAACCACTATGCCAATGGAGAGGTTTGCAGTTAGCACAATATGATCGATTTGGAAGTTAGTCCTCTGTGCTCCCACACTGATACCTGTTCTAGATAATATTTTCCTCAAATATCTTACTGAGACTTGTTCTAGATAAGATTTTCCTCAAATATCTTACTGAGACTTGTTCTAGATAAGATTTTCCTCAAATATCTTACTGAGACTTGTTCTAGAAAAGATTTTCCTCACATATCTTACTGAGCCTTGTTCTAGATAAGATTTTCTTCAAATAACTTACTGAGACTTGTTCTAGATAAGATTTTCCTCAAATATCTTACTGACACTTGTTCTAGATAAGATTTTCCTCAAATATCTGAGACTAGTTCTAGATAAGATTTTCCTCAAATATCTTACTGAGACTTGTTCTAGATAAGATTTTCCTCAAATATCTTACTGAGACTTGTTCTAGATAAGATTTTCCTCAAATATCTTACTAAGACTTGTTCTAGAGAAGATTTTCCTTAATGGCACAATTTCTTCTCTTTTGAAGGTAAGATCTTAATGCCTTCCAAATTTAAGTGAAGATATTAATAAGCATTTGCAATGTGCAAAGCAAAGGGTATTGTGACCCAGATAAGGCCTGTATCTGAAATGACCTAAAAGGTTGCATTAAAACCAACAACAATTAAACTAACAATTATACTGTTCAGAGGCATTTTGTTTAGTTTATTAAAAATGAGACTGACAAATGAGCAGGTAATAAGTTGATGACTGTCTGTAACCTGCATACTTGAAATACAACCAATGTTAACACACATAAAAGGCCACCACCTTCCACTCAAAAGACATTCTAAAGATGAAATAACCATCGTATGTGTATTGATAATGTATAATGTTGTTGGCACTGTTCAACACTGATTCAATAAAACATGCCCAGATAACATGTGAACTGCTTATAACACAAGGTCAGGCAGGGACCCCATTTTTTTAACTAAAAAGAATAGTTAGCACTATTTGTTGAACTTTTTTTTAAGAAAATCACAATCACAATTGGCAAATGAAACACAAATATATCACCTGTTTCATCATCAGAAATGGTAGATTGAACCTGTAAATTTTGATCAACATTATGAAATTATCAACTTTTAATTAGAAGTTGTATAATTTATTACAAGTTCTTTCCAAACAACCTTCTTGGTACAGAGTAAAAAACAATGCTAAACAAAATTTTGATCACTGAAAATGTTACGTATGCCTGCTGGAGGCATTACTTTATTAAACAATTTTTCTCAAGTGAAATGTGTGCTTGAGTTATACATTTTAGTTTAGTTTAAGTGTAATCATCATTAACATGCTGTATTCCAACATAAAATGTCCTCAAGCGTTTCCCTGAGAACATAAATAAGTATCAACCATATTTTGATATCTGACTCACAGAAGTATTTGTTGTATTGTTGGACTGAATAAAAAGCTGGCCTCCCTTGTATTATCACATTAATTGCATCTTTTGTATCAAATAAAAGAGGTTGAATAAAAGAAAATTTGAAAGGCATGAAAATCCTACATGTGTAAGACCTAGCAATCTCAATCATAAATCGGTTTAACTTATTCCAGTTAATCAATCAAACACAGTTAAAAATATTATTGAGCATGTAATATAATTAAACTACCTTAAATTAACCTACTCATTCATAAATGTGATCAAAGATATCAAGACCACCAAACAAAATGACTATTTTGTCAAATGAAGGGCTTTGTTTCAGATAGGTTCATAGTGAAGAAGCAAATTTCAGAGAATTCGTGAATTGGCACTTTGAGATATAATCAAGGATGAGGAGAAGTATCACTAATATTTACAATGAAATCACTGCATCATTATCTTACTAATTGAGCAATACAAAAATTTTGTTTTGATGTAAATGATTGTTTCACAACATAAATGTTGCTATTTAGTCTGGTATTTATTTCCGAAAATCCCTGCTTTCAAAAAATTGTAGCCTTTCATGAAGCAGAAAACCAGACTATCAAAAACAACAAAAAGCAATTACGTAAAAGTAATTACATAATACACAAATATTCTCGCATACATTTGAACACTGTTTGAAACAGGTTGAAATAATGTTAATGATCTTTCAGATGCTGGACATCTCATAATTATAAACATAATTTATACAGAATAACAAACAACTTCATTAGAAAAAGCGCTTTATAGACAAGTATTCTTGACGTGATTATAAAATGAGTTATCAGCCATTAAAGAGTATATTTTCCCACCCACCCATCATCCCTTGGTTTGGTACATGTACAGCAGGGATGGATCAGTAATTTTTGGAGGTCCCTAGGTGACTCGTGCACTCATTTATATGTTTTTTTGACCGTTGTGTGCAAGTTAATGAGGGAGAGACATATCATAAATCCTACTGATAAATGTATATTTTCATCACTATTAGCTTTTTCTGCACTAATAACATGATCGTACAACTAGTCATCTATATTATTATCAGCACTGGATGACAGAATACAATACCATGGACATAACATTGGACAGGGACACATTTGCTTATTTTATCAAAACCAATTAAGTCTGCTAATTTTCTAATGGATCCAAATGTTGCTTGAACATTCTTTTTTGACATAATGATATTAATTGTTTTAATTTTTTTCATTTATCTCCTACTACATGTTTACCACCCATCCAGCTACTGCTGCCATGCTATTCTGGCTGACTATGAAAGACCTAACACAAATCAAAATGTGACCTATATTTGCAAAGTACTTCTGGTATACATCTTTGACCCACAAAGAGCAATTTCTAAATCTTTAATGCATTCATCCTAGCCGCTGTAAGAATCGACATCATAATCTTGCATCTCAACTTAGAATTTATTCTCAATTCACAAGTGTATGATATTTTTACCAGAGGGTTTTGGAAGATCTCCTTGTCAGATTGTATGTATCCTTTAAAGATTTCTCTACTTGAAGATTTCATCATCCTTTGCATTTACCACCACTAGCAACACTTAAAAGTTGTAAACTGCTGGGAAGTTCAAGACCCAGCTTTTGAAATGAGTGGAGGTCAATCATAGGTTAGCTCATAACCTGTCAAGAGTGATTGTTCTTGAGAATTAGGTGTACAATCAGCATAAAATAAATATAAAATAAACATAAATTAAATCATTATAAAATAAATATAAATTCTGCAATTATTCACAGAAGCAAAATTTAACACTGACCTGTCAACATGCCCATAGTGGTGGTTTTTCCAGCTCCATTATGACCCAAAAGTGATGTTATTTGACCTTCATATATGTTCAAGGACAAATCATTAACAGCCACAGTCCTGTTTTTCTTTATTCTTGATCCATATTCCTGTAAAACATATTCCATAAACTGCATAATGGCTTTTTTTCATAAATTAATGATGATAAAAAAATAAAAGACTAAATTAATATGAAATTTAAGGCAATTATCCTCGGTAGCATACAAAGTGGTGAATTTGAAAAGTTATTTGAATGGCAGATATAAAATCGTTACAGCGGTCAGGTTAAATGAGATTACAAGCATTGTGTAATGATTTATTGTGATGTCAAATATAAACTTACATCGCAGGAGTCATGGAGATTTATCACAAAATTGCATGTGCACATTTTTAACCCGTAAAAAGGATATGATTTTCACTTCTGTTAAATATAATTTTTATCAGTTGTTTATTCAATGTCGTTAAAACACTTAGTAAAATAATAATTTGGCCAAAATAAATGAATCTAGCAAAATTTGTTGGCAAAAAATTAATAGAATCTGTTAACCATTTTCTTTTATGTATAATCTTCCAATCATATAAGCATCATTACATGTCACCACTTTCTTCTGAATGGATGCATCTATCACAACACATGTTGCTTCCACAAAAGCTTGCTGTTATAGTGTCTATTTTCACTTGATAATATCTTTGATAATTTGTTTGCCTACAATGCATCCTAAAAATTGGCTGGCAAGACCATGTTTCACACATTGTGATCCTTCAACGTGCACATATCACAAGCATGTACTCCCCTGCTGAGCAAAAAACGTCTTCGATGGCTCGGACATGTCTGATTCATGGAGGATATGAGGCTGCCAGAGGAAATCATATATGGTCAGTTGGCCACTGGCACCTCAAAAATCGGCAGTCTGTCACTCTGCTTCAAAGATGTGTGCAAAAAGGACATGAAGGCATGCAGTATTTCACCAGACAGCTGGGAAGTACAGGTCATGGACTGAGGCACCTGGATACTGACCGTCAGAAAGGATATATTTGTCACTGATGGGAGGAGAGTCCAGCAGGCCGCAGAGAAATGTGAGAGAAAGAAGCATGCAGCAGCAAACCAAGCAAATCAGACTTCCCTGTATGTCTGCTCCAACTGCAATAGGGATTGTCACTCGTGCACTGGCCTGCACAGCCATAACAGACGATACCAAGGGTGCTACTCAGGTGGTCTCTATATATACATGGCATTTAAAGTGTTGGTATAAAGCAATTTGATATACCAATACTATTGCTATATCAAATTGTGATCTGCCCATGGTGCTATAATACACATATATAAACATTTTAGTGACTGTCTGCAGTGACATATAAAACTAATGATAAAAAGTATTAATAATCCTCATTTTCTAAATGAATTTAATATGGTAGACAATGCTACCACAATCCTTTCTGCTTTCTGTTCTCCCTTCCATCTCATGCATAACAGACAAACTATGCATAAATGTGGAGTGAGGGAGAAAAGGAATTTAAGCTGGATTAAAACCTTGAAATAGAAATTACACCAAGTAACCTACAAGAATATGGTTCATCATAATTAATTTCCATAAGCCAGTAGGTGAATGGCTTCGTGTTCGTGAAATATTTAGCTAAACCTAGTGTTTGTAGTCCTCTATTTTTATTATTAAAACCATCTTTCATGTTTAAATCATAAGCACGTATTATATTGATTTAATCAATGTGAAGAAAAATAGAAATTAAGAAATAAAACAACCAACTTATCAATATGCAAAATTGAATGTGAATAGCCACAAAAGGTATAGAACTAAATTTGTTGGGGATTCGAGTGGCCGAGTGGTCTAAAGCGCTATCCCTTATTGATCACTGTCATCTCACCTCTGTCTGCGTGGGTTCGAATCTAAGATTCAGTTAATGTGAATATGTGAGAAAGCTTGCCAGTAGCTTCTCGTGGGTCGGTGGTTCTTTCCGGTGATTTCCCGGTTTCTTCCTCTATGAATAGCCTATCGTGTGCTGAAAAATGGCGTTAAGCTCAACAACAACAACAACAACAACTAAATTTGTAGCGGACACACTTTGGGATGTAAGAAGTTCATTCACTCGGTACATACACAGCTGACTGTAGTAAATCTTAACTCCATTCAAAGGGCAAATATATGCATTTGTATGGTGGTATAAATAAAATATATGTACAGTATGTATGCTGTATCAATGATTTAACACTCATTGCATAAATTTTTCATTAAAAGGTTACTTGGCAAGCCTAATGTTTCCTTTTAATAAATAAATATATATATATATATATATATATATATATATATATATATATATATATATATATATATATATATATATATATATATATATATATATATATATATATATATACACACACATCTTCCAAACAACTGTGGTTATACACATTCAATTAAGTAACAATTAGTTAATAATATAACTGCTCCTAAAATCGACACTGACAATCATATAAACATTTTTCTTAATCCATTTTATAAAACAAACACATGTTTCTGTAACAAATACTGTATATTATACTATTTAAATAACATATTTCTGAGATTTAGTACATGTGGTTTATTTGTGACAGAGAATTATTGCAAATAATAAATGGCTATATGTTTACTACATTATATAATAGTCTTCCCTTATAGGAACAAACACAAGAGTACAATTTCCATGCTCATTAGAAACAAACACAAGAGTACAATTTCCATGCTCATTAGAAACAAACACATGAGTACAATTTTCATGCTCATTAGAAACAAACACAAGAGTACGATTTCCATGCTCATTAGAAACAAATACATGAGTACAATTTCCATGCTCATTAGAAACAAACACAAGAGTACAATTTCCATGCTCACTAGAAACAAACACAAGAATACAATTTCTATGCTCATTAAAAGAATTTATTTACCATACATAAAATATTGGTATTGAACCATTTTATCTGGAAAGGTACCTTTGCTTTTAAAAAATATCAAATGGCTTTAGTGTGTTTTATCTCTTGGATTTCTAAGAATAAGGCAACATTTCTCTGCCATTGTGCCAAGATTTTTCATCTTAAATGGGAACAAGTTACATTTTTCTTTCCTTTTTAACAATTAAGTGGCAGGTCCCTTTCAGATTATTCTGTCTGAGATTCACATAAATGGAAACAGATAATACTTATTAGTTACAGCTAAGTACCCATGAATGCAGTCCTTATCTATTTTACAGTATTTTGTCCTCTCTTTTTATTGTTGTGATTCTTGGTTTAAATTTTCCATCCTTGTTACTAATTTTAGATAAATTGTTGACTCTTTAGAATCTGATAATTATGGCATAATTGTTTGTGTGTATTTAAAATATAATGCATTTTGAGTCACTATGCTGGCCCAAAAGTGATACCTTTGTAACCCTGGGCACAGTAATAATGTTTGCAGTTCAATCACTCCAAAAAATACTCAATAGCCTATGACAAGTACTTTAATGTCAGTCTTTATAGAAAGAGACATTTGATTAATATGTGACTTATTTTGATTCATACACAGTGCAAAGTTCAGTAGTAATACATGTCCAAATGTGCATAATAGAGCTGTTATACAATTCTATCTGATTTCTTTCCCTTGCATTGTAAGAATGCATCAGTATCTACCTGAAGAAACCATAACATAAATCTCAGTTGTTTGAGTTGCACATTGTATGTATAAATATAGTGGAAGATATTGAAGTGAAATGTTGTTTGGTTGAAAGAAAACAAGAAACAAGAACTGTATAATTGTGGACTGGAATCTATTACTAACTTCTGTTGTTCATTATCTTGAACAATAATTGGCACTGCACAGATATGAAAATATAGTGGAGGATTTATAAATAATTAAGTTAATTTTGGTCCAGATATAATGAAACAAAATGCTCTTCATCACATACTGCAGTAGATAATATACTGAAATAGTGTGCATTTTTATATTCCAATATATTATTTACCACGTGATGCACAATGACATCATTATACATTTCATTTTCCATACTGTTGTATGGCACTCTGCAATGTCATTCAGTAATCCAAAGTCTGCACCACCATGTGATAAAAAGAATCTTAAACTCATTTATATTTATATGAAATTTAAGAAATGTGTTGAGAAATACATTTAGAATGCCAGTTGGTGCAAGTGGGTTGTGACTTATTATGTTTTTCAACTCGATTCATAAATTTCATATCATAATACTCATGAAAAATCCTGGATTACTGAACTTTATAATAATTATGAAAGACCCTGGGTTACTGAACTTTGTAATGTTCATGAAAGACACTAGGTTAATGAATTTTATAATACTCATGACAGGTTCTGGGTTAATGAACTTTATAATATTTATGAAAAAACCTGGGTTGCTGATCTTCTTTATATTCCTGAAAAATCCTGGGTTACTGAACTTTATAATATTCATGAATGATCATGGGATACTGAACTTTATAATATTCATGAAAGATCCTCAGTGTTATTGAACTTTATAATACTCATGAAAGATCCTCAGAGTTATTGAACTTTATAATACTCATGAAAGATCCTCAGTGTTATTGAACTTTATAATACTCATGAAAGATCCTCAGTGTTATTGAACTTTATAATACTCATGAAAGATTCTCAGTGTTATTGAACTTTATAATACTCATGAAAGATCCTCAGTGTTATTGAACTTTATAATACTCATGAAAGATCCTCAGTGTTATTGAACTTTATAATACTCATGAAAGATTCTCAGTGTTATTGAACTTTATAATACTCATGAAAGATCCTCAGTGTTATTGAACTTTATAATACTCATGAAAAACCCTCTATGATACTGACCTTTCTAAGGTTCTTAATGCACATCCCAATCTTTACATCGGTTTGATCTCTCTCAAAATATTCAGGGTCATAACCTGTGCCATCATAACTGTGAACCCTCTTGTGTATCCTTTGCCCACACCAATAGGATGGCTAAAAAGAGTAATATACTTTTCATTCATACAAAGTTAAACATCATAATTCATTTCAGTATGATGTGCAGACTGATATCAACCAAGTTATATATATTCAACTTTGAAACATACCATACAGTGTGTCATTGATTTAAAATGGTACATATCCCCTCAATTTATCTTAAATAAAAATACATAGATACCTAAAGTCTACAATATTATACCTACATAATTTGTTGATACATAGTGCATACTGAACTGTGACTTGCTATTTTAAGCACAGAACAAAACAAAAACAGCAGTAAGTACAATATGTGAGACCATATCAAGGTCAGAGTTGTCTTAAACCAAGATGCATGTAATTCACAAGCAAAAATGCTGATTGCATCTCTGAAGCAAACAAGTCTATAATTTAATGTTGCTGGGTTTTTTTTAATTTTGACATTTGTTTTTCCTGTCAAGTGAACACATAAAAAAGAATCTTACCATGAAAGGAAAATAGAAAGGCTGTGCTACACCAAATTCCCCTGGGTTGACATTGTCCACATACATTGCAACAGTCATGTAGATTGCCGAGTCCACAAGCAACATGATAATGGCTAATAGCAGGGTGAAGTTGTCATCCACTACCCCTGGCTCGCTGAAATTGCTCCATTGCGCTCCTGATCCTGATGAAAATTAAAACTCGAATTGATCAGCACACATAAAGGCATAAAACGTGTAATTTTTGTTAATATGTGAACTCTGGTGATACGTGAAATCTACTGATATGTGAACTCTGGTGATATGTAAACTCTGGTGGTACATGAACTCTGGTGATATGTAAACTCTGATATGGGATCTCTGACAATACATACAATCTGATACAGTGTGACCATGCTATAATGTGTTAGTTTGGAGCCATAGAACCTGACCACATTATGAACAGAACCGTATTATAAGCAATCATGTATGTTACCAAAAAATCTGCAGGGTTATTGGGGGGAGTGAGGTATAAAAAAATTGGGTGCAAAAATGTGTGCTTCATTGGCACAGTCACCATTTTAAGTCAATGTATATTAAATGAGAAAAACACATGCACTGATAATAGATTGCACATATATTATATTACTTTATTCAGAGAACCACGTATTGGTGCATATACATGTATAGTTTATATATACATGTCTAATCTATAGCATGAAGAGTATCAACACCGTTTACTCACCCATGAATCTCATCATATACATTGAATCTACAGTACAAATATTTCCATCGAAAATATCTGCACAATATTTAAATATTCAGTAATTTTGTCACAGATCGGTATACGACTGAATACAATGGGAAAAAATAGCAAATATTATGTAACAAAGGATGAAACAGTTTGAAGTTTAAATAATAATGTCTGAATAAATTTCTCACTGCTAAATTTTCTCATCTGTGATTTGTAATACTTTATTATTGTTTGAAAAACTCTATAATTTTCAACTGCATTCTGACTTCTGACTACAGCAATAAACAAGGGGTTATATTTGTAGGAAATGGACAACATTATTCACTGGTCAACTGACTGCATAAACAACACACCCAAGCCACATGCACATGTTTGTGGCTTGCGTTTATTTGATGTTTTATAAATTATTGACCCATAATTTGAACAAGTTTAGCCCGGCAATTGACTTTGATGATGAGCAACGTACTTTAATTGATTTATAAATTCAGGTGAGAATCTTTTATCAACTGCCTCATTGTTTATTGCTTAGTTGTGAATACAGCTTATAGAACATGTCAGATATTGTCTCTGCAATGATTGTATAAGGATTGCATTGTAGACAAACACAGCAGATTTGTAGGCTTCATTGCTCATGAACCAGTAAAAGGAATAGTAACACTTATGAGCTGTCATCTTTCAACAATAAACAAAGACCAAAGTTTTCAAAAGGCCCAGCCATGGATTCAGATACTCATATTATCAATGTTTAATTTAGCATAAATCTGTAAGAAATTTTAGGAGCTACGCCACGATCATTTTATATTAGAATCCATATGTTATTTCCTCCCCCATAATGATAATAAAATTTCTACACATTTTTTTTTTGCACTTTTAAGAAATGTTTTCTGTGTATGAGAAAAATACATGTATATGATATTTAGGGAGCCATGCCACAAATGTTTTGTATTAAAATTTATAAGGAATCTCTTTTTCAAAATGATTACAAAATGTTATGTAATTTACTTTTTGTACTTAATTTTATTAAACGAGAAAAATACTGGTAATATGTGAATGAAATTTTTGGAGCCATGCCACCATTGTTTTTATATTAGAAACCATATGTGATTTCCTCCCCAAAATGATAATAAACTTTCTACACTTTATTTTTTGCACTCTTAAGAAAAAAATGTTTTCCGTATACGAGAATAATACATGTACGTGTATATATTTCGGGAACCACGTTTCAAACATCCTATATTCAAATTTATGAGCAATCTCTTTTCCAAAATGATTACAAAACGTTATGTAATTTACTTTGTATATTTAATTTTTTTAAGAAAAAAAGTACTGGTAATAAGAAAAATGAAATTTTGGCAGCCACGCCTTGCCACACCACAATCGTTTTATATTAGAATCCATATGTGATTTTCTCCCCAAAATGATAATAAACTTTATACACGTAAGTTTTTGCAACTTTAGAAAGAAATTTTTTCAGTGTGCAAGAATAATACATGTGCATGTATATGATATTTCGGAAGCCACGCCACAAACGTCTTATATTCAAATTTATAAGCAATCTCTTTTCCAACATGATAATAAAACTAACTTTATGTATTTTACTTTCTGTACTTAAATTTTTTTTTTATGAGAACAATATTGGTAATAAGGTGAATGACATTTTGGAAGCCATGCCACTACTGCGTTATATCCGAATTCACTTTATAACGGAATGCATTATAACGGGGTCACACTGTATGTGAATTCTGGAAAACAAATTGTGACACTGATTCATGATAGGGCCACCATGGAATACCTCATCAGACATTTCTTCACAGGCACATTTTTTAGACTTCATTTAAATCCATTTCAGTCATTCAAAATGTTATTAGAACATGTGACATTGTGACACATGCATCAGGACAAATATAGGTGGAGAATATAAAATGGCAAACTTTTTAATATTATGTCTTACCTTTAATAATAACTATTACAAAGCATTAAGACAGAACAACACAAGATTTACCTGTTCCTTCATAGATGGCAATTGTCTTCACCCCAAATGACATGGCAATATTGGACAATAGACAAGCAGCTAATTTCTGACTTTGTGTCATCGTGTCATAGTGTTCATCCAAAAAGAAGAACACACAGAAGGTCAAGAAGAACAAAATTCCAGCAGCAAAGGCAGCAGTGATGGCTATAAAAAGAAAATAAATGATTAACCTCATATCAAACAAGCAGTATCTAACATTTCATTTATAGATGGTATCTAGCAGTATCTAACATTTCATTTATAGATGGTATCTAACAGTATCTAACATTTCATTTATAGATGGTATCTAACAGTATCTAACATTTCATTTATAGATGGTATCTAACAGTATCTAACATTTCATTTATAGATGGTATCTAACATTTCATTTATAGATGGTGACTTTTAATAAAGGACTATTCTCCTGATGTTTCATAAAGTTATTGGCAAAAAATCGAAGTAGAAAATGCTTTTTTTCCATTGCATAATGAAATAGAAATGCTTGATGTCCAAATACTCTAACATGGGCCAGCCTTAGGTCAATTGGACCCATTTTTAATTTTTAAAAACATATCTATATAAAGTAATTTTAAAGCAATGGAGAAAATTTTATGTTATAAAACTTGTTTAAAAGTTTATTTCCAAATGCTGTGGTCACAGGGGGCCCCGTTCACAGAGGAACCCACCAAAATGATCCAATAGGGGCCACACATTTTCTAAGGCTAGTGCTGACTATGAGTACGGTGTATCATCAATCTACTTCATCAGTGTCATTCATTACAATCTACAATAAAACTTTCATTTGTGCATATCTAAAAATCAATTTACTAAACACTTCTGGTATTTTCTGCTAAAGGAACAAAAATGTATGCCTGGAAAACAGATGCCTGGTCACAGTGACCTAATTTAATCTTAATCTTGACCAAGGTGTGTCAATGGTTGTTAAAGTCATACAAAATGTGGTAAATATAATGCATTCAAAAGGTAACATTTCAGAAAATCTATTTCTCCAATGTATTTTATACAAAACTAATAAATTTATTTCTTTCAAAAAAGTGCTAGAAACAAAAAAAAAGCTTTTTTTAATTACACAAGTAACAGCTTACTTTTTGCAAAGCAATGCATGCCAATAAAACCCAAATCATGTCTGCAATTAGACAAGGCCATGGAGTCAAAGGAAACAGACCTAGAAATTGCTGCCAGAATTAAAGTTCAATATATCCATCATTACCAGTGTTGGATTGGGCTCTAAATTATATATATATATATATATATATATATATATATATATATATGTATATATATATATATATATATATATATATATATATATATATATACATATAACATTTTTACTGTATGACATCTGGGAATAAGGTGTGTATATTAGATTCATATTTAATATTGAGAGAGAAAATGGTTGGTGGAGAACGGGGATTTTGTTCATAATGTATTCTTGTCCATTTACATATTCTTGTACTAGGATACAGTAAGTTTAACACTACAATTGATACAAAGAAAAAGTGCTATTCTTGTGAATGAAGGAATAATAAAAAGAACCATAATTTATTTCGTTAGCAATAATAGTGAATAAGGTAGTAAATGGTTGAAGATGGTAACATTTAAATTACCAATTTCATTCTGTATTGTAGGTTCCAAAATTTGTTCATTTATTTAACAATAATCATTCAATCATTTGTTCGTTTCTTTCTTCTTTCCTTTATTAATTCATGAAAACAAAAATTAATGAGAAAGGCTGAGAGTACATCGGTCCAGTATATTACAGCTGCTAATAACATAAACCCAATCCACCATTGCATATTGGGCAGGCAGATTTGGGTCAATGCTATTTGTTCTAATGATTACTCCAAATAAACTTGATTGTCCCAGATCTGCTAGTGCATTATGCAATGGCAGTCATGGTATCTGCAGTTGTCAGTTGGACAGAATTGCATGTAAGCTTAAGTACCATTTACACTTACAATGCTGTTCATCCAAAACTAAATAGTGTTGTGACAATCTATCACAAGAAATATTCATTACTTCTAATTCTAAGACCATGGAGGATGAGTAGAAACAACACACATTTATATACTACTCTCTCTCTCTCTCTCTCTCTCTCTCTCTCTGAATAGCAGAAAATAAATGTATGTTTTTCAGGTAGTTTTCTGTAATTATGGCATGTAATATTTTGATCACACTTTTTACACTCAGAATGCACTACTTTTCCACTCATATCAGTAAAAATTACACTTATATGTCTCCGGGGGTAAGAATGTATGAACTTAAAACAAAGTAGTCCAGGTTCATAGTTTCACTCTTGGGTGGGTTTATGGGTAACCAATCATCAGGATCATAAGATAACTAGTTTACTTTTTCTAAAATTTTGACATCACTAATTCTTTGCTTTTAGGTTTTTTATTTTTATAAATAGCTACTTTGTAGCCATGGTGATGGCCATGTGTTAAATAATATTCAATGTTTCTCCAGTGAAATGAGATGCTATCATTGGAGAAAATCATTTTTTGTTTAGTGTGTGTGAGTGTGATTTGGGATTTTTAATGTAGCTATAACAATTTTTCACTCATATCGCTACAATGTCTGCAGTGTGGCAGTTTATTGTGATGTCTAGCACTGAAGCATCATGCTGCAGACATGTATCATCATGTCCCAACCAGTCACATTATCCTGACACTAGGCTGACCAGTCCTAACACTAATCTCTTAATGCTGAGTGCCTACCAAGGCAGCTGTTAGTACAATTTGTATAAGTCTTTGGTATGACTTAGCTTGGGTTCGAACCCATGACCTCCCACTTCTGAGGTGGCTACTCTAACCACTAGGTCGCCAGAACAATTGCATTGTTGAAATGTTGGCAGTGAACCCATCAGTGTAGATTCTGATTAAATAGTTTATAATTTGAAATACCTTCATAGCATAATTCTACAAGTTTCTAATGTATTTGCTTTGGTATGTAAAGCACTAATACAAATGTCACAATTGCATTAAAATTAGGTGACCATGATCAATTTAGATATGACATAGTTAATCTATCTGTGATGCATCAACACGTAAGTTTTCATGAGATGAGTGCTGTTATGTGTAAGATATTTAGTGTAAGAAATAATAAAAATACAATGAAAGAAAAAACAATAAAAGAACATAAAAAACAATGAAAACAACAATGAAAAAAATCAATGAAAAAACATGAAAAAGTAATGGAAAAACAAGGAAAAACATGCAAAAAATAATGAAAACAATGAAAAAACAAGGAATAAATGAGGAAATTGTTGTATCTTCTCCTTAATGTGTGCATGGAGAAATACAATAAAAAACGTATTAAGAAGAAAAATGCAAGGTAAAAATAACTCACCTTTCTTGAAGAAGGTGCTCACCATAAAACTGAAGGTTATGACAGACAAGCTGTAGCAGAAGAGAAACACGTAGAACAGTGTGGGATCTGTGAAAGAAAGAACCTTCCCTTTGTCTGAAAACTTGATGCAGAGTATCAGCGTATAGAAAAACATGGCAACAACCAGGTTTGATGAGACACTTGACAAACCACGACAGCCAGTAGATAGCATTGCTTAGACCCATCATCTTCATGGATTCCTGTTAAAAGGAAAGACAGACTGGCATGAAATTAAATATTTTAAAAGCATGAATTAAAGTTGTAGACCTTTCCGTATCTACTGATCAAAAAATTCCTTTTGTCACTAACGAATGGTCAAGGGCCATAGCTCATTTAAAATGTAAACAATGTTGTGGAAATCAAAAATTAAAAATTTTAAAATATTTAAATTAAAATATTTATATTTAAAATTTAAAAATTTAAAATGTAAACAATTTTGTGCAAATCAAACTCAATCCTGGTTTCATCAAAATAAAACTGCATCCAAACTTCAAGAAATTACCTTTTGATGTTGCAGAATCCAAAGATAAGATATAGGCAATCAGAGGGACTGTAATTCCTCAAAATCTAGCCATTGAATGCGTCCGCAATTTGATCTTTGATATAAAGACTTTTCATCTTGCCAATGCAATGGCCTTCATAAAAGGTAGGATATAATTTCTCATAGTAATAACTATTCTATTTGATATTCAGTATAAATAAAATTAATTATAAATTGCAGATTTGCCTGCAAGGAGGCAGAATACTGTAACCGTGACTTATAACATTTTCATTGAAAGACCAATTTATTAATCTGCAACAGAGCTTGATGAACTTATTCAATATCTGATAACAAGTTACTCATGCAGTTAAGAAAACAAATTTACATTTATCTTATAAAGCCAACATTGAACTGACCTTTGGACATTATGTCTAATATTTGCTGATCTATGGACATTATATCTAATATGTATAGACTTTAGCCATATGTACTAACCTATGGATATTATGTCTAATATATGTAGTCTTCAGGCATATGTGTTGACCTCTGAACATTATGTCTAATATTTACTGATCTATGGACATTATGTCTAATATATGTAGGCTTCAGTCATATGTATTAACCTATGAACATTATATCTAATATGTATAGACTTGAGCCATATGTACATATGGACATTATGTCTAATATGTGTAGGCTTCAGGCATATGTGTTGACCTCTGGGCATTATGTCTAATATGTTCTGACCTATGGACATTATATCTAATATGTATAGACTTGAGCAATATGTACTGACCTATGGACATTATGTCTAATATGTGTAGGCTTCAGGCATATGTGTTGACCTGTGGGCATTATGTCTAATATGTTCTGACCTATAGACATTATGTCTAATATGTATAGACTTGAGCCATATGTACTGACCTATGGACATCATGTCTAATATGTGTAGGCTTCAGGCATATGTGTTGACCTCTGGGCATTATGTCTAATATGTTCTGAGCTATAGACATTATGTCTAATATGTATAGACTTGAGCCATATGTACTGACCTATGGACATTATGTCTAATATGTGTAGGCTTCAGGCATATGTGTTGACCTCTGGGCATTATGTCTAATATGTTCTGACCTATAGATTTATGTCTAATATGTATAGACTTGAGCCTTGAGCCACATGTACTGCAGTCAGGACAGTAGCAAATTTAGACATCTGCAAGTATGGTGGAATGTCAGAAACTCGGCACCCGTGCAAAGTTACCAGGTTCCTTACCATGTAATTCCATGCCAAGTGATCTAAATGTGTTATAAGGAGAATCAAATATTGTGTATCTGATTGAGAACAATAATAATAACCATTGCTAATTGCTAGTTTTACTGCTTTCACTGACATCAAGAACTTGGAGACACTCAATGGGCAATAATGTCTGAATCACACCATAAGATACACAATCTTATTAATATACTAGTACCTTCAGCTTTTTCTCCTTTTCATAGGCAATGTTTTTGGATATTTGAAGAGCATTAAGTAAAAAGCTCAAGACAATGAACAGGGGCAAATTCGACTGCAGTATCGATAACATGGGATCGTTAACATATGCTGGGTAAGGCATTCTCTTCAAATCCATGTCAAAGTCTTTGCTTAAATTTGCCGAGCCATTGGATTGCTCAATGATCGTCTTGTCAAGTATGTACTGGATATACAGAAACCCATCAGTCATGTATTCTGGAATGAACAATTGAAATATGTCTATTAATTACAAGGTACTATGTAGTACAGTGGTAGGTTGTTAAAAGTATAGAAAAAGTCTATCAGTGGCCAAGAATAAAACAAACTATCATTGGTGTAAAATTCTTATAAATTTAGAGTCATGTTTCATCAGATCTGCTATCTCTGATATAGATGTAAAATAAGAAGTATTCTAAGCAAATAATTTTAAAATTTTCAACTGAGAATACACATTGAAAATTTAGTGAAACTGAGGCGAGCCTCTCAAGTTTGATTTTCAAGGATTTTCTGTGATATTTTTTTTTTCAACCTGGCTGTACATCAACAAATGTCTTAAATATATTAGTATCTCAGATTATCAGTACATGAATATGTATCTAATAAGATTTAGTTTTTTCTTCATTTTTTAAACTTCAACCTGGGTTCTGAATCAAATTTTGATATGCCCACCATAATCAAGAACAAATAATGTCCATTCATCTGTCTTAGCCAATATGTTTGATTCGAAGTTGTTTGTATCACGCAGTATAAACAGTGATGCAATTGCTAAAATGATGTTAAATTGTTTATTAGCAAACAAAAAACTCTCAATGCATATTGTACTTAATGTACTGTTTGGTTGTTTTTAATTCTAACATATTTGGACATTATAAGTCTACTTCCTGTATTGGATGACTTTACAGGCTTGACTCTGTGTAGACTGATTTGTGGTCAACAATTCCTGGTATGACATCACGCTTGTTAATTTGTGTTTTCTTGTTTGTGAAGAACAGATTAAGCAGATTTGAAATAAATTCAGTTACACATGTTGATGCATGTACAACCTGTCCCAGGAATGAGTCTTTCATGATGTATAGAAGCTATTGGCATGGGGCATTGTTTGTGGCTTGTGGTAATGGACACTCATTCTCCCAATCAATATCTGACAGGTTGAATTCTTCTCCTAGCCATATGTGTGCACCTTGTGGGATTCTTGTAAGGCAATGGTGAAGCTGATCTAGGTAGTTTGGTTTAGTTAAGGATGAAGGTTTGTAGAAGACACCATCATATAGGTCTGATGCCCTTTAACCTTTCAGAAACTTAAACTCCTCTTCAGCACAACATGTGTTACCCCAACACCCAATTCATAAATTCACATCACTTTCAGGAGCTGATCATATTAATGTACATAATCTAAGAAAGCTGTATAGTTTGGTTGACATATACTATATTAATAAATTTCATTTTTGTTATTTTGTAAACTACTGACCCCATCTGAAAAGAATGAAAGTTCAATTCAGCAAAGTATCACAACAGGCGTATCATAGTTGTCAAGGAAGTAAGGGGAGATAACTTCAGAGATGGTGAACAGCAACTGTAAATAAGCTTTTATGGAAATTTTATGACAGGGCAAAATCTGAGCATCTGAGTTAACCTACTGACACTTACAAAAGTGGATCTAGACCTCATATGAAAAACTTACGAGAATTTCCAGCTCTGGGTCCTGATGTCTGGGATAGTCCATAAGTTTCAGAAGTATGCCACTCACTCTTACTGCTTATCCGCAAGGAGTATTCTATATTCTGAGGTAACTGAAGGCCATTGTAGCTGTCTCCAGTGAAAACTACTGCAAGTGTGACATTTTTATCTCTCTGATATTCTGCTAACAGGTCATCTTCAGTGCTGAACCCTGTCACTGAAACAGATGCTATGAAATAAGATCTTTCTGCCTATATATATATATATATATATATATATATATATATATATATATATATATATATATATATATATATATATATGTGTGTGTGTGTGTGTTGTGTGTGTGTGTGTGTGTGTGTGTGTGTGTTAGATTTATATACAATTAATAATAGAAACATTGTATCTAGTTCTTATCTTGTTCCAAAAGCAGTGATAGTTTTGGTAAACAACTTCTTTATATATTTCTCATAGTAAGAATGGTTATGTTGAGTCAAGGTCATACTTTGACGTGACAAGTAGCATATATCAATTGGTACAAAGTTTTGACACAGAAGCACTTTACTGACCACAACAGGCATTATCACTTTCCAGTTTGTATTTCATCGGGACTCAAAATCAGTTTCAGGACTTTTTATTACTAGGATTTATATTTCTTAATTCTTGGATTATTTTTTCATTTAATTTGTAAAACCATAAGTTTTTTTTCTTAATTTGCACTTTCTATTCTAAGTAAATACATTATTTGTTAAATATTACAAAGCTTGTTGTCTTCACTCTTTTCTGCTACTTATTTCAAGAGCATATCCTTGTAACACTAAGCATATATGAAATATTGTCTATTGTGAAAACCTTGTTTGTTGAGGCTTGTACAGTAAATGTAACATCATGAATTAAAATCAGTATTGTTTTATATAACTGTAATTGTGATGTGAGTTTCAGAAGAAAAGGAATGAGAGAACATACTAAAATGTAAAATATAATGTATGCTGTATTTATTTATATTATAAATAGCACACCTCAAGCTAGTACCTGGCGTACACAGACTGGTATAACTGAAAGAACAAACAGGGGTAATTATATATATATAATTTAGCTAGATCTGTGTGTGTGTGTGTGTTTATTTTGCCAGTTTTATACTCAGCCAACCCGCCTTTATAAAGCTCCGAGTGCTTCTGTTAGGTAACTATAAAAAAATACCTGCATTTTTATTCATGTATCAATCATAATAGCGCATAATATAAATATTTAAGTATTTTAATCGTATTATTTGTAGTTGGAATGGATTTGCCAATTCTCAAGTCCTAACCAGCGCTGGTATAGAATTTGTGGGAGAATTAAGAAAAACTTCAGTAGGCCGTAAAAATTAAACATTGTGACAGTGGTGGACACCATGGAACTTTTAGTCTGGTTTTCTCCTTGGAATAAGTTATGTGTTGCATTCCGCTATTGGTATAGAATCAGAGAAGCAGACTATGGCACTCTGTCCCACTTGTCTAACCCTGAGGGGCTCTTGTCCTAAGGAGGCAGGGTACAGTTTCGTAATTTGGCCCCTGGCAAATTTCTTAACTTAAGGCTATGGTGTGACTTTTTCAGCAATTATTGTCTACTAATTAAATATATGGATATATTTGTGTCTTAGGTGTTTCAGGCTTGTGTTGTTCTTGAAATTGATGTCAGGCATGTACACCTTCCATAGTTACTCTGCAATATGTTGATAGTGAAATACTAATAGTTGTCTACAAAGAAGAGCTAGCCTCTCGTAAACAGTAAACATGTGGGTTTGGGACAAGGAGCATATCTCAAAAACGGCTTGGATGACAACTATTTTCAACTGCATCAACCTGTTTAGTACACATTGTTTGGCAGAATTGTAATCTAGGAAAAGGGCTTGTGTTTTCACTGTGAGTACCACATGGTGTGAAAAATGACCTTCGGACATGAAAATTGCAGGTATAAATTTGGGGGTTGGGGTGCATAAACTTCTGCTATGAACTGCCACTGACTTCTCTGGTCAAGTGGATAATATTTTTATGCTTTGTTTTAATATAGGTATCTCAAAATATGGACATTCTTGACCTCACTTGTGTATTTGATTTTTTATGATTTTTTGTACTAGGTCACTGATTGCGGCATTAAATTTGTACATAACAACTGGCCCCTGCCCCCTAACGTAGCAAGGCTTTTGCACATTCGAGGTACATCCTTCGCAGCAATAGCCGGGGTTCTACCGAATGATTGTCACCGGAAAGTCAATCAGTAAACTTCTCTCTAATTATTATACTGGCTAATGGTTGACTTAACATACAAATAAAATGTGCCGCGTTTCTTGAATCAAAATATCAGATTGTCCAAGTTGGAGTTCATGCATGCTGCTGATTATAATTTGATTAGGAATAAAATGTTGAATGACTTGGATTTTTCTAAGACCGTAATCGACATATGAAATATTAACACTGCATAGTTCTCATCAGTACACATAAACAAGAGAAGTTTATATATTCTGCTTTGCTACTGAATCATGGTAGAGTACAACCGATGTGTAAATATTGTTTAATTGTTAAGTCTCTCTCTCTCTCTCTCTCTCTCTCTCTCTCTCTCTCTCTCTCTCTCTCTCTCTCTCTCTCTCTCTCTCTCTCTCTCTCTCTCTCTCTCTCTCTCTCTCTCTCTCTCTCAATTCGAACTGATGATATTTTCAAGATTGTTCGACTCCACGGGCAGAAAGCTTTTTTTTTTTTCCTTTGTAAATGCTGGCAAGATCAACTCGGGAGAAGATTCATTTGCTATGTCTTCTTGAAGAATAAAACCCTGTCTGCCAAAATCTGATTCCCAGGGTAATTAAATGCTCTGCTGACATTGATATATCCTGATTTACGTGATATTTCAATATCAGAAACACGTCCTCCCCAGACCTTGGATAAAACACACAACTGATCCCAAGGGATTACATGCAACAGAAAACTTCCCTATTGTGTGTGTGGTTTTTTCTTCTTTTCTTGTTTTGTTTTTTGTTGGTTTTCTTTTTTGTTTTTTTTTAATTTTTTTGCCACTGTAGTACTCGGCTTTAGCTTTGTAAACCTTTGGGATTTCAATGAAGATTTCAAAGCAGTTAATTATATTCGTCAAACACAGAAAGTGCATCTTGAAAACATCAGAAAAAGTTGTAAAATATTATATTGGTCTGACCAGTGAATCATAAACTTGAAAAATGACAAATTTTCCTTTTGCAAACGATGGTTTGTGCACCCACAAACACTGCAAATCTTAGGCATATCTTAAAATGTTGTTTAACTGTCCCACACACGTTACTCAGGAGGCAGGGTACAGTTTCGTAATTTGGCCCCTGGCAAATTTCTTAACTTAAGGCTATGGTATGACTTTTTCAGCAATTATTGTCTAATAATTAAATATATGGATATATTTGTGAGCTAGGTATTTCGGGTTTATGTTGTTCTTGAAATTGATGTCAGGCATGTACACCTTCCATAGTTACTCTGCAATATGTTGATAGTGAAATAACAATAGTTGTCTATGAAGAAGAGCTAGCCTCTCATAACAGTAAACATGTGGGTTTGGGACAAGGAGCATATGGAATCAGTACACAATTAATAAAATCCGGTTCAGTACCCACGAATGTAGTCTCAGTCTATTTTTAGATCACTTTTTCCGGTCTAAATTTGGTGCTGATACTAGAATCAGCTTTTGGCATTCTTGGTAAGGATTTAAAGGCAATTGTTTATTCTTTAAAATGTGAGCTTATGGTGTGGTTGTCTGTGTGTATTTCGGCGACAGTGCACATTGAGTAATAAGGTCATGGTGATGATCCGGAAGTGAATTCTGTGTTCCGTTGCCTGGTGTTTTGTTTACAATTCAGCCTCTCAAAAAATGCAGGTCAACCCTTGACAAGAACTAAACCGTAAAGTCATCTTTGAAGCATTTTAGATTAACATATGATTTGTATTGTTTGTCACACAGTGGAAAGTTCAGTACTGAGAAACAAATGTAGAGAATATACAGTGAAATTAATTGTGCACTATGGCCATATCTCAAAAACGGCTTGGATGACAACTATTTTCAACTGCATCAGCCTGTTTAGTACACACTATTTGGCAGAAGTGTAATCCAGGAAAAGGGCTTGTGTTTGCACTGTGAGTACAACAGTGTGTCAAAAATGACCTTCGGACATGAAAATTGCAGGTATAAATTTGGGGGTTGGGGTGCATAAACTTCTGCTATGAACTGCCACTGACTTCTCTGGTCAAGTGGATAATATTTTTATGCTTTGTTTTAATATAGGTATCTCAAAATATGGACATTCTTGACCTCACTTGTGTATTTGATTTTTTATGATTTTTTTGTACTAGGTCACTGATTGCGGCATTAAATTTGTACATAAAAACTAGCCCCTGCTCCCTCAAGTCACTAGAACAATATGGCGGTTGTTTTCACCTCGGCGGTCGTAACTAAGCACTGACGTGCAAAAGTGCCTGGATTCCCGACCCAACCAATAACGACTGGTGTCTGTTGTTATTCTGGGGCTTATCGCCATTTTTCAGCACCCGGAAATCCGCGGAAAGAACCACTGACCCACGAGAAGCTCCTGGCAAGCTTTCTCACATATCCACATTCGCCGAATCTTAGAGGCGAACCCACGCAGACAGGTGAAATTGCAGTCATCAGTAACGGACAGCTCTTTAGACCTCTCGGCCACTAGGGGCCCCGACTGGTGTCTGTAATCTGATATTTGCGTAGTAACTTACAGGAGAACAGTACATAACTATCTGGCAAATAAATAAATTTATTTTAAAATATGTGGGTATTCTTAAATAACGTGATTTAAAAAAAAAAACAATCGTTACAAAATCACATTTTCCACGGGTGCTTAACGTGAGCTGAATGTATTTTTTTAAAAAAAAAAATGGTTACTAACCTGAAGGAAAATAAATCGTAGGGAGTGACAAGATTTTCTCAGTTACCTCCATGATCCGTTCCGACATAGAAACCCCGTCTACCATATGATATAGAAAACTTTTCTAGTAACTTTGACAGGGTCCTATGTCAGAAAGTGTAATAGGGGTATTCTGAGAATATAAGATAAGAATTATTTATTTCAGACTGCATAGTCCATGTGTGTCTCTCGGTATTATTTTTGTTACCTTCAGGTTATTGCTTTTTTTAACATTAAGCTCGTGTCGAGCACCTGGGTCATTCAAAGTATTTTTTTTATGTAGTTAAAGAAATTAGTCAAGGTTTGTTATCTGTATGTGCTTTTCGAGTTATTCGTGCACCCAGTTCTTCAGTATGTAAAAGTCTTTTTGCTTTATCGATTTTGGTAAATTTATTGATTAGCAGAACTTTATAATGTATAGCACAAATACAAAAATACATAACATACGCTGTTTTATATGTAAAATAAATCTAGCATAATTACTAGAAAAGGTCCCATTTTTATTTTAGTTATTCTTTTTTTACTTTATTCGTCAAGGTTTCCTTCTCATATGATATTATCCGCCTTTTAAACCGCACGCCAAGGTTCCGATATGTTAACCCTGTAGATAGGGTTAACATATCGGAACATTGAGAAGTGAAGATGATCGCTAACTTGAAATTCACCAAAACCGTTTCATATATTGATCGTACGATGGACATCCGCGAGAGGAGTGTGTTGGGACCGCCTATGAGATCTCAAAGAGTGGCTCAAAGATTAAATACCGAAAATTTAAAATTTTGTGTTGTTATATTTTTTAAAAAAAAATATTTCTTGTACAATTAAACTTTGCACGTGCATTGAGGACGATCATTATATAAAAAGCATGGTCATCTACTTTACTAAGACGGGAACTTTTTCCTTGTTCTTTTCGCTATAATTATTTTAGTACACAGTCCTTTAATTAACTTGACGATTCTTTTCTAGATAATCTAATTAGGTTAATTAATTAATCATATTGGCTCAAGTTCAAAATTTTAATTATATTATTCTTGTATCCTTACCATTTAATCCTCCTGGAACGAAAGGCATACCCTTTATAGAATCAGCAATAGACTGACACAGGTGTCTCGTCAGATAAGTGTTCGGCGTAAATACCAATCTTTTCTGATCGACAATTGGAGGCTGAACACTAACATCAGGGTAAATAGTACTATTTGTAATGTTGGTACTCTCTCCTGACTGACGAATCAAAACCAACACTGCAGCGAAGATAAGTGGAAGAATGATTTCAAACACAGACACAAAGACTTTTCTCTTTTGTAAAACAAAATTCTTCCACAGAAGTAAAATAAACTGTCTTCCCAGTGATGCCATGTTTTGAATGTGTCAGTTACTAGTGTTGAATAAATCAGAATCCAGCAGCTGGTCTAATTACTGGTAACGGCCTCGGTGTGTCCAGAGGTACTTACATCTTCAGAGTCATGACCAAAACGTAGATAATAATGCCTTAAAAAGTCAGTTAAAACCAATACATTTGATTACTGGTAGGCCTGGCAAAAACCTTTCATTGAATCACTGTTTAGTCCTGAATAAATACCCGGTGTCAGACGATAGAGTTGTCTGGTCCATTGTTTCTGAATCGTGATGTACCTTTCACGTGTTATTACATTCGGCACAAAGCAAATGATCCCAACAATGTAATGTCACGTGGAAAATAAAATATTAAAAAGACTGTCGTGACTTAAAATCTATTATTAGAACAAATATACCCAATAAAGAAAAATACGTGTACTATCACCAATAAATTGTCACGAACAAGTATAGGGATGGAATACCATACAAAAAATTGATAAAGGAAGATATCCAACACCCTGTTTACGGCCCAAGTATATCTTGATACCTATGTAACAGCAGACGCTTACTTCAGTGACTGTATTTCACGAGGCAAACACGTGTAAATTGATGTTTTTTTAAGTGCATCAAAATACGAATCAGTAATATCGAATAGTGTTACATTAATTAATACACTGAGGTTAACTAGCATGAGAAATTTGTGGCCATAGTTATATTTAAAACAGAACAAAGGGCAGTAACCATGGGGTTACCTATTGTTTCTTTCATCAAATCCAGAATAACCCATAAATGATACAATCCAAGTATATCCGTAGTAATATATGGAGATATAAGGTCAATGTGAAACTTGGGGATCATACGAGACATTAATATGGGAAATGGCACTGGGGAGGGGGTGGGTACTTTTATAGGGTCAAAATATGGTACTAGGGGGTCAAAAGTGTTTGTCGGGTCAAATGAGAAGGGTAAAGAGTTCAGCGTTGAAAACATAGACTAAAGTAGTACTATAATTACGGAAAACTCCCGAACTCAGCCTGAGACTGAAATAACTCTAAAGATGGCAGGAGACAGTTTCGTTTATTGGCACCTATTAAATATCTTAACTGAAGGTTGTGGTGTGACCTTTTTAAGTTATTATTGTTGTAATAATTAAAGATACTTTTGAATTTGATTTATCCAGCTTGTGGTGTTCTCCAAAATAATATGAGGCATGTACACAGTCTGCAGTCACTGCATAGTATGTAACCAGTCAAATACCAATCGTCGGCTATAGACACGTTGGTTCAAGGCAAGGAGAATATCTCAAACAATGATTGGATGACAACTATTTTGAATTGCATGGATCTAATAAGTACACAATGTTTCTCAAAATTATCACCTAGGGAAAGGGCTTTTGTTTTCACTGCGATCATCAAGTTTTCTCAAAAATGTAATTCGAACATGAAAAATGCATGTATTAATTTTGGAGGTAAGGTGCATCTATGAATTTCCACTGATTTGTGAGATCAAGTGAATGATATTCTTTATTTATGCTTTATTATACCTATCCAAAAATATGGACCTTTTCGACCTCACTCATGCATTTTTTAAATCAAATTTTATATTAGGCAGGTGTAGGTAGCATTGAATTTGCGCATAAAAACTATCCCTTGCACCCTTAAGAAAAACTGTTATATTTCATTGGTGCAATGGACCACATCTGTTATTGTTTTCTGGCTCTTTATACATATATATGTAATAAGTATACATTAGCCTCGATATATTTCTTGCCCTTGTTATTTTATGCCCAGTTTCTAACTTAACTAGGTCTTGGTTCTCCCTCCTCAATCCCCTTTATAGCAGTATCGCTAGAGCAACAATACCAGATCAGGAATTTTTGCCTGAGTGTCAGACCAAAATTATGTTTTAAAGTACATTATAAATGTAAATATCTGATGACATTTTTTTTATTTTACACGCCTGTTTAAAAAAATATCAACAAATATTTGCTTCAAGAGCAGAGACATTCTATCATTTATAACTAAGAGCGTGTCTCGTAGTCAGTCACCTTTCAGAATTGTAACATCCATTATTAGCATCAAACCAATGTTGGTATTTTCCTGACAATAACGGCAAAAGAAAAGACAGAAAACATCTTCCATTGCACACAGTTTTAATTCTTTTCGAAAGGACAGTCTTAGCACACATTAAACACAGTGCGATGCTTTCTACTGCAACGTGGTCACTTTTCTAAAAGAGAAATAACATTAGTATTTTGGCATTAAATATAATATCATGCATATCTTTTTGTTAGATAATGTCTAAATATGTGACATGTGTTAAACGTTTATCAGAGATTATTTTGCACAAAAAGTTTAATGTGGCAGAAAACAGTTTAAAAAATTGGTCCTTGTCAAATTTCATACCAAGCACGCATGTATCTGTTTGAAAAGCAATTTCACACCACTTTCATTTCCATGTGCATCACTTTGATCAAGGTCACAACATACAAATTCCCAGCCTCATACAGTTAAACAGTCAAAATATTCATCCAAAAAAACGGTGTCTGAATCCACTCTCCAGTGTTATATATCCTTCTGCTGTCATTTTCAGGCATTTCTTAACACAAGTTGTTGCTTTCGTATAAAAATAGCTTCATATTAAATGACGTTCCTTTCTTCTATTTTTTCAACATACTCTAATAGTATATATATATATATATATATATATATATATATATATATATATATATATATATATATATATATATATATATATATATATATATATATATATATATATATATATGTATGTATGTATGTATGTATGTATGTATGTATGTATGTATGTGTGTGTGTGTGTGTGTGTGTGCGTGCGTGCGTGCGTGCGTGCGTAGTCAAGCACAAAAATGAAAACCCAGTATTAGATTCATGCTTGAAAGGCAAATAATTTCTCATATCCTAATGGAAAGACATATATGTTGTTATCGGTTATATTACATATATTTACAATAAAATCAAAGTGACTCAGAATTATTGTTGTCCATATTTATTTACTCATACCCGGCAGTCATTGCTTTAATACATCGGCAGTGTTTTATTTTTGTTTTTATTTAAATGTAAAGACACATTTTGTTTAAATAAGAAGACAAAGTTCGACAGGTATTAGAATAAACGATTGTGACTGTGTAAAAAAAATAACATAGGGTTCCATTCCAATTGTTACTATGGTAATGATGGAAAATACATGTATAATTTTTCTCAACTTGTAAATTTGTTTCCCTATTAAACATTGCATCTCTCAGCATTACAATTATACTGGGAAAAATAAGAAGTTAATACTAAGGTTTGGATTTTAATGAACCAACAATTGAAATCCATATTCATTATGGTGGCAAACTATATCAGAGATTAGAACATTACCAAACTGCTGTACGCTTAACATTAGAAAATAGTATCATTGTTTTCCGGTGATGGTAAGAGCTGTTAAATTTAAACATGCGTGGTACCCATGGAAGGCAGATTTTTAAGAATACGTGTCAGGGTACTTTCAGTGCATAGAGTTTCTTTTTTTAAAATGAAGAGAAAATTCTAAATAGCATCTATGGGTGAGTACCCAAATTAAACGTGCCTTTTATGAGTCCTAGACGTTTTACTGGAGCAGTCCTAATATAATAAGTGGTTGTCGAAAGGATCTTAAGAATAGAAGAATGTCAATTAAACCTGAATACATTTTACAGGAATAAAAGAGACATTAGCTTTACTGGTATGTTCTTACCACTTTTTCAAAATTAATTTCATTTCTTCATCTCCTTCCATTTGATGCAAAAGTCGTATCTGACCGATCATATTTCCACTTGCATAAGTAAAGGAATCATAAACTGCATGAAGGCTGACTATAAATATATGTATACATGTACTGTGGAGGACATGCCATGTTTCAGAAGATTTTACAACACAGCAGCGTATTAAAGTTTATATCATACTGAGGTATTTAATGTGTATAATCTAATGACACAAGATGAATATAATTTATGTACTGTGATATATCAATGCAAACTTGTTAAACCAGTGGTGTGCAATAACTTCTGCCCCTTCCGCCCCTAAACTAAGCTCTAAGGACCCATCCAAGTGAAAAGTTTGTTTTCTTGAAATGGCAATTTCGGCACTCACCCCCTGTTGTGGGAATTTCTTGGGCGGTGTTTATGCCACTTTGTTCAAAGGATCAATTGCAAATGGAATCTTTTTATGTGTCAGTTAAAGATGTCCAATATTTGCCAAAATGTCACTCTCACTCTTCCTAAAGTATGGTTGGTATTTTGGTCTTAATGTTTGGCAAAATTTGAGTTGTTGTGTAGAAAGATACATTAATATCGATGTAAAACTGATCTTGGAATGAATAACGAAAAGAATTTTTAGTTGATGCTGTCTCAGATATGCAGTATTTGACAAAGGTATTGACACTACTCCACCCACCCCACCCCACCCCCATGCATAATTGAAGAATAGATTGTTTTATAGTCTTAATCTTTAGCATATAAAGAGCGTCATCGATCACTTGCTTTATATCAGTTCTGGCGAAGACATGTATAAATGAATCAATTGCATTTGGAGTTGTCTGCACGATGCAGTTGTAGTGTACAATATTGGAAAAAATATGGCACATTCACCCCCTCGTGAAAGAGCGTTGGTATTTCATTTCTAAAAATTTTCAGAATATGAGGTGTCGTGTAGAACAAGATATTAATATCGATGTGAAATTGATAAGGGAAACAAGAATAGTTTAGATAATGCATTGCGAAATGTGCAATATTTGCATACCAATCGATATCCTCAGTTCCTCGTAAAATTGGAGAGATATTTTCATCTTAATCATTGGCAAAATCAAGGCTGTCATCACATCAAAATTGATATAAAATTTATAAAGGAATCGATTAGAGAAGGAAGTTTTTGAGATGACGTTGTGGGAAATATACAATATTAACAAAGTAATATCTGCTCATTTTTTTCTCTGTCACTTTTAACGGTATATTATCAGAGTCATGCAGTATTTTTTCATTCCGAACGGTTTCATACTAAACAACATGTGTCTCAAAATAGTATCATCAATTAGGAACTACCTGTAAATCTTTAGCTTTTGATTATTTGATTTATTTGGAAATGAACTAAATAAGCTGTTTTGTCCATTTGAAAGTAGAGTAAAAGTAGTGATGATAAGGTTAACGATGGTGGACGAGTTCACTGAGTAGTGAATACAACTTTCAAACAAGCAAAGTAATGAACGTGATATTAGTAATGTTCACAACAAATGTACTGAAATACCATTCTGATGAATTAAACAGTGACTTAGTAATGGTTAAGACTTTGACTATTACTCTCTAGTGAACTTTTTTATACCAGCTTCCATAAATAGTCACATACAAAGTAACAAATGTGAACAATCAAAAATACGAAGATACTGCGTGACTTAAAAACAAAACGAGAATGTCAGTTTTTACTATTAAATAAATTGATTTTGACAGAATCAATTAAATATTTATATTTATTATATCTAAAAGGAAATAAGCTTTCTTTGACTGTATGTGATATAAATCTGTTTAAAATGTTGTATATATGCAAGGTCATTGTCTGTTATGTCACCGGTATTCTGAGTGTAACTTGTTTTAAAAATGGCAAAATTCTGAAAACTTTCGCCATATTAAATTAATTGTTTGCATGGTTACACTGCTAGATCTATATGTTACCATATGGATGCGTAAAGTTGCATGCAGATTGGCCAATGCCTGAAAATAACGATCTCGGGTTACCTTGCAAAATCTCGCACTTCGAAAACGAGGCTCTCACTGCTTACAGTTTACGTATATTGTGATCTATCACACCTTCTGAAGTAGACGGTATTGCTGAGTAACAATGTGAAGTGTACATGCCTCACGTCACTTTCAAGAACAGCACAATCTCAAAACACCTTATTCACAGATATATCCATAGCTTTAATTATTAAACAACAATGAAAGAGTCACACCATAGCCTTAAGTTACGAAATTTGACGGTGGCCGATATACGAAACTTCCCCCTGCCACCCAAGTATTTGACATGTCAACGATTGAAATGCACACGAGAAAGGTTTATTATATTACGTTTGTCATGGAAATACAAGCAAAATATATACATTTTACTCAAAACAATAATTACACTTCCACATTACTTAGTGGAGAGCTAGAACGTTAGCGGATGTTAATTCTTTAATCTAATTTGAATCTCCTCAATTCCAGCGATATATATTTTGTTACTTTGTACATATGAACAAAGAAGAGAAAAGAGATCCCAAGATAGAAACTCGAGACACTTTATGTAGCGGCAATCGACCTTGAGTATACAGGTACGGTTTGCGTAAGATATTAGCATGGCTTTTCACAAAGGAAATTCATACGGCGTGTAGAGAATGACTTTGTTAACAACGGACGCATTCATTTTTTAATAAATTATTCTTTCAAACGTTTCTACCACTCACAAAGTAGTTTGACGATCCTTTTATATCATATTAAACATAGACGTATTGATTACTTCCTTTACAGTTTTTTACTTGTCCGTTTTCGAACACACGTGCCAAGTAAATTGTACTGATCGAGAAGGAATACATACACATTTTTGATAACTAGAAATGAGTTCTTCAACTGGCGTGCAGTTACTTCGAGCAACCGTCACCAAAGAAGATATATGTAAATTGCCAGATATTAAACAAGCCATAAACTTAATTAAGGAAGTTGGTTTAGATCCTAAAGGAATAAAGTCTCTGGACGAGGCCAAGAAATTTCTTGTGGATTTGTACGATGAAAAAGAACGCGAAGGAGAGAAAATCAGGTTGGTCCAAGGGAAGGTACGTTTTCTGAAAATTATTTTATCTGGAAACTTTGAGAGTAATTTATCTTTGCGACAGACAAATTCTACAAAACCGACAAGAAACAGTGCAAAACTAGTTTGTAACGAGTCCAAGAGCGTTTGACACTCAATGATACATTGTCAAAGTCTACACTAATGCAGTTGTTGTTAGTTATCTCCCTTTTGTAGCAGTATGCAGTGCAAGATAGAAACTTGACAACATATCGTTTATGCATATCGTTAAAAGTTGTTAATTATTATGGTTATCATCTAAAGATGCACTATACTGGCAAATTTTAATATTCCTGGTATTCGTGTAAGTTGTGACCCATTTTATTTGCAACTAAGTGTAATCCTTCATCATCTCTAGAAATACGTTTTAGCCAAATATTGTACCACAATATATTTGGTAGTGTTAAAGCCTTTAATTTATTATAGCATCATTTTAATCATTGAAGAGGACTGGGATGTGGGAGAGGCGGGAGTTAATAAGTGTGTGCACATTGCTCACAATTCCACCAGTTCTTGCTTAAGATTTATCGTGACCTCCACCCTACCCATCACCCCAGCTAGATCTGGTCGAAAACATATAATTACCATCTTGATCAAAATTCTTTAAATCAATCAGAGAACCATGACTTAGATTTTGCATGACCTAAATGATACCTCCGTTTAATAAAATAAGAATTGTACAGAAAATAACTATGCAGCCCAAAGTGTGAGAGGTTTTGGATATAACAAAATTTAAATATTGGTAATTTTAAAAAACATG
Source organism: Potamilus streckersoni (assembly GCA_016746295.1). Taxonomy (NCBI): domain Eukaryota; kingdom Metazoa; phylum Mollusca; class Bivalvia; order Unionida; family Unionidae; genus Potamilus; species Potamilus streckersoni. The sequence goes on along the minus strand of JAEAOA010000587.1, from coordinate 5,977,023 downwards.
GTTTTGCTATACCGAACAGATTTCGCAATTCCAAAAGACCTTTATGAAAAAAAAAAACGAAAAGGATTTCAAATTAGTGAAGATATTTTTTTCTAACGTATATTTTTGATGCGACGAAATTACTATGTTACTTTGAAATAGCAAAATCATTTTCATGAACCATTCTTGTTATTGCAAAGATATACTTTTCAAAATAAAGTTTAAGTTTCGTTATTTTGGAAAGTGTTTTCGTTATTTCGAACAGATCCTTTAAAATAGTGAAAATAATTTTCCACTCTTTACTACGTTAATACTCTACCATAGTTTGGAACCTTATAGCTATTTGAAACAAAAACACCACTTTGTTGTAAATTGTCTGAAAGTGTTTCTTCACCATTTTTTGCAACATAAAAGTTTTATTTCGTATCGTATTAAATCTTGCATTAATATATACTAAACTTGATACAGTTAGATCGTACCCAGATTAACTTATACAGAAACCTGAAAATTAATATTTTCTAGCGATTAGAAACGTTAGTCATCGCTGACGATTTGTAACTCATTGCGTGTCATACCCAGATGAGTACACCAAAATGCTTAGAATCGAGTTCCATCCCTACCTAATTTTATCTGTGATTCAAGTAAGATATTTGATGCTACCCGTATCAAGTTTCTCAAACCATCTTAGTGCGATGTTACATCAACTATTGGACTTCATCCCTTGTGACTTTACACATTTCTTTCTGGGGACATGTATATGATCTGATTATATTTTAAGACCGTTAAGCCAACTTTAAACTTTCTTTCCTTCTCTTGTAACACATTGGTTAACATGTTTGACATGACAGAAACACTGGTAGCTTAACTGAATAAGTCCACTTCAGGAAGACGAATGACGTTTGACAATTATATTGACCTGGTTAGATTTTAAGGTCTTATATCAATAATTAGGTCGTTCTTTTTATTTAAAACAGTTTATTAAAACAATAATATTTTAGCACAACTAGGTTGAAACAATTCAAGGTAGACAAATATATTGTGGTAAACGTATTTGTATTCGTATTTTCATTACTAGATTACTTTGTCAGTTGGGGCCCCAAGTGCCCGAGTGGTCTAAAGCACTCAACGTCACGGATCACTGCCATCTCACCTCCTCTGTATGCATGGGTTCGAGTCTCGGGCTTGATCAATGAGTACGTAAGAAAGTTTGCCAGTTACCTCTCCTGGGTTAGTAGTTCTTTCTGGGGAGGGGGGTCTTTGTTCTTCCTTCACCATGTTATACTGGCCGCTATGTGTAGCCCATTTTATGCTAAAAAATTGCCGTTTAACCATAAAACAACAACAGCAACAACCGCAACAACCTTGTCAGTTACTTAATGAAGTCTTTCAGTTATCTGTAACTTTTGGATTTATACGTTTTTCTTTATTTTTCTGCTTCATTTCATGCTTCAACAAAATATTTTGTGCACAATTAAGCAACGACCACCAGATATATACAAGTTGATATATATATATATATATATATATATATATATATATATATATATATATATATATATATATATATATATATATGGATTTATACGCAGATGACGTAATTTAAGGCCACGACGACATTTTGGATATATTTATTTCTCATTTTTACAACTTTTTTTCACAAATTTGAGGGTATGCAAATTAAATTCGATGAGATTGTTGGTGTGTATACGTAGATGACCCGATGTGATCTACGTGTCGAAAGAGCACGTTTCCTTCCTGAACATTGAGGGAATCAGACACCTTTGGTTTGCATTGTCTTAAGTGTTTTACAAATCAAAATCTACTGAGTGATTCAGCTCATTCTGTTATTCGAAAGAGATAACGCTAGACATAATTTATTTCGATTAGGTCTCTGAAGGACTTGCCAAGGCTGCAGAGAAAGAAAACGAGAACAAACAAAAGCTAATATCCATGTATTCGGAGGTCAACGACTTCTTCAAAGAATTACCGAAAAACTTAAAACTAAATCTAAATCAAGTGTTTCCTGGTAAGTAAATGTTTACTTCAAAACATTTTCAACAATAAAATGCGTTATTTGGGATGCCAATCGAGGTAGTGTGTTCTATTTAGAGAGAGAATATAAAACTAGGTCTCGGATATAAAACAATCTATACATTTTAATATTGTCTGTATGTCTGCCAGTTTACCTCTTATTCCTTCCGTCTCTTTCACTTGGTGTCGCTCTCGGTTTCCTAGTCACCACGCATTGCTAAATTTCGTCCATTTCTATGTCTCTATATATGCATCAAATTGTTCTTCGATCTATCTGTGTGTCTGTTCTATTTAGTTTCAATGGAATTAAAAGTCTGTAACTGGCTGTATACAATATGCGTGTCATAATATTAGTGAAATTTGTTTCCATTACAGACTTAGAGGACATGTTTGGTAAGAGAACAAAGGATCTGGAGAAGAATGAATGCACAATTCTAGTGGCAGGTAGGTATGATTTTGTTTGAACAAAATTTGTGATTATATGTATCTAATAAGTCACTATCCAAAACAAGCAAACAAAGAACTAATAAGAAAAAAAAACTAAGTACTGTTACAAACCTAAGGTAAGTGATATCTGTAACATCGCAGGCCCGCCCCTAGGGCAAGGCGAAAAAGGCAACCGCCTTAGGTATGCGCTTCTCCGCAATAAAGTGTTTTTGCTTGGTACCCCGCGCTCATTGCTTGCTGCCTTGGGCCCCGCACATCCTAGGGCTGGACCTGTAACCACGTCTTCGTTTTTACATTGTTAGATGTGAGTGAATAATTGATTGTGGGAATGGGTAATGCGAAGTTATTTCTCAAACATATTAATGTTCTAATTATTAGGTGCAAACACCATTTTTACCAAACATTTCTTTACGGAAATGTATGGTAGGATTGATCAATTTCTAAAATGTCACATGCATTTTTCAAATGAATATAAATGTTAAACAATAAAAGCCAAACAAGAAGCAATTAGAGTCTCATAAATACGTGGCACTTAGTTCAATTCCATAAAATTTACTGTGGTATTAGCGTGTTTACTAACTCATCAATTGTTAACAGATATGGTTGTTGTTGTTGTTGTTGTTTTAGGGCTTATCACCATTTTCAGCACACGATAGGCTATACATGGCGGCTGAACCCGGTAAAACCCCGGAAAGAACTAGCGACCTACGAGAAAATACTGGCAAGCTTTCTTACATCTCCACATTGGCCGAATCCGATATTCGAACCCACGCAGACAGCGGCCAGATGGCTGTGATCCGTAGCGGAGAGCACTTTAGACCACTTGGTCACTAGGGGCCCCTCAATAGCAGTTGAAATGCTGCCCGTGTTAAAGTAGGATGCTCACACTGATTAGTTTTTCTAGGTCTTGAGGCGAAATTACACTTGTTGCTTTCAGATCCTTGCAAGCAATGGTTTGCATGTACGAAAGAGTTGTCTAATGAAGGATGTCAGAAGACTGATAACACTCGGACATCAATTGTTCGTAATGTCAGTTATATTTTGCATTTTTGATGAAAATTGTTGCAGATTATATCCAATATTTAGCACGGTTAATAACATCGTGTTAGTTGTATGCAGACTGAAGTTAACACGGTTAATAGCATCGTGTTACTTGCATGCAGACTGAAGTTTACACATTTTTTTTATTGATTTCATTTCTTATCCCATAATTTTGTGAAACTATTTACCGTAACTATCTCAACTACATACTTTCTCTTCTCTGCGTAAAAAGTGTTTGTTATGAAGACATATTATGAGTGGGCATATAATCACTAAGGGCATGATATAATGGCCAGCCAGATCTTGTTGAATGATGTCCAAATCAGTTTAATATAAATTAATTTTTTTTTCTCTCAAATATATCAGCTACACTTTTGGTTGGATAAAGTCATACACATTACCTTCTGAACTCCTTAAATTATGGATTTGACAAAGGAATTGACAATTTATTTTCTTTGGTTGTGGAGAGACTATAATTTTTATTATTGTCTTTGAATGTCCATGCCCCAAAGTAACTGTAAACTATTTCTTTCTCCTTTCGTGCTGAAATTTTTTTTATGCAAATTTTACCGTAAATATTGATGTGTGCAAGAGATCACACCATCCCCAAAATTATTTACCCCTTATTTTCCCCTTCTCACCATTTCATCTTCGTGGCAAATATTTATTACTCTTTGATATCTAAAAATTCACTATCACGTATATCCGCTTCTGATTCAGGGGACACAACTGCGGGAAAAAGCAGCCTCATCAACCTCCTTTTAGGGGTGGACCTTCTTCCCACCAGTTCTTTGTCTTGTACCGCTACGATCTGTGAGATACGGACGGACAAGCAAGGATGCAAGGAGGCTATTGTTCACTACAGAATAAATAATGTTGAGGCCAATGAAGGTAAAAAAGCCCCAAAGTTACCTCCCCGTATTATAGACCTTAATGACAAGGAAGGAAAGGGTATAGAAGACCTTCGCAAAGTCCTTCAAGAAACAGATGAAGTTGGAAATTCGCCATACTCCAAGGTGGAGCTGATGTGGCCCTTATCAATGTTAGAGGTATATGGCTTTTAACTAGAACATCAGCTTTCCGAAAATGACGTAATTTTAATCAGTTGAAGGGGTGGACGTGCATGGTGAACCTTTTGTTACTTTCATTAATAATCATGTTAAATGAATGTCTTTTAATATCGTTATCACTGAATACTATGAAAAGTTTAAACAATTAATTGGTGAAGGAATCATATAATCCAAAGCAAATAGGAACGGAACTCCTGTGATGGGTTTCTAATATTTCTAAACAGTCTGTGATATTCTTCGTATATAAGTAAATCTGTTACTGTCAAACCCTCTATTCCCGAATATAAACGGGCATGTGTACATGTATCCCATAATATATATATTGCAGGATCTTCCACATGGGCAATAAATGTTAACTGTTTTAGAATGCAATGGAAGGGATCTTTCTTTCTGCACAATGTGTGACTATTCTTCTGCAGAAGTGACCGACACATTTAGATTTATTATCTGACGGACGACATACTCTTTTGAATCATATCAGTTGATCCTAATGAAGGTGTTAATAAATATGCTAAATGAGATGTTAAAATAATACAGCATTTTAGCTCCATTTGGGATCCGAGGCCTCAATTTAAGGCGCCATTGTGTGTGAGTAAAAAACAATCTAATTATTCTGTATATTGTGCTTTTGAATTATATATATATATATATATATATATATATATATATATATATATATATATATATATATATATATATATATATATATATATATATATATATATATATTGTCTGGTGTCGTTGTTTACATTTTCATTCATGCATACAACTATAATGTTGACATGGGTCATCTCTGGGTCACTGTGAATTCTTTATAGAGTAATAGAGGATGCCATGTAATTGGGATAATAGTAGTTCCATCACATTGCACTGATATTTGCTTTTTAAAATAAAACAGTTGAGAAGAGTGTGTCTCTATTGAGTCCTCAAAGGTAGAATTATGTATAATATATGGACGTATTGTAAGTGAATTTGTATTTCATAAATACTATTGGGTAAAACTACAAGTGAAGAGTTAGTTATATGATGATATATGTATTTCTGTATCTCATACCTGCATATTCCTAATTTCGTTAAATCGTTTTTGCTGATTTATATTAAATATCATATTCGAATTAAACGATCTCTGTTTCTCAATGCTTGGAAGATTTATCTGCTTGCAAAGGCAGCAAGTATGACAGCTGAAAGAATCTTACATTTGTAGAAAACTGAGATACATATATTGTTTAATTTCCTTTTCTGAACAAAAGGCAATTTGGTAAAAATTAGTAAATTAAATAAGAATGTTTCGGAAAATCTCTATGACCTAACCGCTGGTTTATCCTTAATTCCCTTGAAAGTATGCTTTGACAGATAAAACTGCGAAAATAATTCCTGGCCGGTTGCTAATAAGCTGTCACTCTAAAATTTAAAGAGATTAACTTTGCTTCGATTCATTTAAAGGAAGAATTATGGTATTACAGATTTAATATACCTTACTAAATTGGATATTTCAATTTAAATCACTGCTCGTAACAGAGAACAATATTTATGTTCCCATATAATATTTTGATCATGTCGGTTTGTTGAAAATTTGATTCTTGCGCATAAGCTTAACTTCTCACTCACATACCTGCAACAAACTCTGCAGAGGATTTGACAGTTAAGGCAATATATATATATATATATATATATATATATATATATATATATATATATATATATATATATATATATATATATATATATATATATATACATTTTGTGTCAAAGGTCATAGTGTCAGAGCAACCAAAGCTTATTGGTTTCCGTGAGTTCTACTTGAAATAGTTTCTTTACACTTTGCAGATGGGTTGTTTTATACGAGACAAGAATCACGAATTCAAAGGACCAACTCTATGTAGCTAACCGTTCCAAATGTGTTCATGTACATTTATTTAAAATTCAGCCTCATCTATATATTGTTTACCCGTTATAAAGAAGCATATTGGTTTGGTGGTCAGATGAATAAATTTCAAGATCACAATGACTAGAAAAAGAAATTAATTTTTTGTGAGTTTTGCTGAACAAATATATTCATCAAAACTTTACTATGTGTTGCCCTTGACGGAAGCAAGAACTATATAGGTTATTGTAGGTTTTAAAGGAAAAAAACTAATTCACTGAGATCTGACAATGAGAAATGCTTTTCTGCATAATAATTTGAACTAAACATATTTTCCAAAAGAGTTAACATGTCTGTAGTCCGCGAAGAAAACGAGGACAAATGATTTCGAAATGAAAAGGTCACGATTGCGATCACCCTTTTTCTGGAAAACGTATACGCAGGAGCAGTAAGTACAGCTTTTGTTACTTTTCTAAATATATTATAAAGAATATCATTGGAGAAATGCGTAGTAGTTTTGGTTATGGTATCTTCGCAAGTCAAGGTTCCGATATGATAACCCTGCCTACACCTTGGCGGATCAAACAGATATATTGGTGTTTTGTACTATCTATTGGATTTCATTAGTTGCCTCCCTTAGTATGTAATGCAAACCAACCAATAGCGTGGCGCATTGTACATCGGCAACAAATGCTGGGGGATTTGATCTAAAAAGGATATTTTGGAGGTTTGACATCGAAAGTATGACTATGTACTAGAGGGAAGCTATAACAGGTGTATTTGAGTGAAGGGTATTTGTACAAATATGGACCGGCAGTAAAAAATTGCTTATTTATCAGTCCATTGAAGTGGTGTGCTCCCTTTGTCTTGATCGTGTAGGAACAGTGCTCAAATCTTAATTTGACTGGATTGGTATCTCGCTTGTGTTACAGCGTCCAGTCGACCAAAATTAAGAAGAAACGGGCAATGGTCAAAATATAAATGGGCGAAATATATTGTGTTGTGGATTTCTGACAGCGTAGCTTTAAGTTCTAGAATAAATTGATTCTAGGTAATCAATATTAAACACTACAAAAGCCAAATATTCTTTCAAAGGTTTGTAGGGATAATTATTCAAATGCCAAGACTCGTTTTTAATGGATCTTGATTTTATTATTATTCTGGATTTCTTCTGTTGTTTTTTTTTTATTCTGGGAGAGTACGTTTTCATTATGGGCATTATAGCATAAGATAATGTTGCTGATAAGCGTTCCGGAAAAATGAGAGATAGAATAAAGCTGTTTGGAACTCTTAAATAAACAATAAGGTATGATTTATCTCCAGCAGCCAACACTTTGCAACCTGTTATCCCCACCCTTTTCCAAAATTGCTTTTTAACCACAGAATTCGTTAAATAAGTAACATCTGTCATTTTCTAACAATCTGCACATGTGATTAGCTTGTATACGTTAACTGATTCATTGTATTATTATTTCAGGAAGGAATGGTTATAGTAGACACTCCAGGTCTTGGAGGAATCGGGCGCATGTCTCAACACGTTACAAGTTACTTGGAAAAGTCATTTGGCTTTATCTACGTCATCAATAGCACTAGTGGCATCATGAAAGGTCGGGTAAGAGGTTTACGTATGAGTGACTGTCAGTTTAATTTGGAGGCCATGACATTGCTGTTAAGGTGTAAATTCAGATTTCCCCCAAGGTGAGCCTCTTTGGCGATCTAAGTCATCCGGGTTCCTGAAATCTCCTTTTCGCACGAAATACTATATACTGGCATACAGTCTTGATTTTTTGCTCAAATACGAAGCAATTTATGTACATTGTTCCACTAATTTACTGAAATCTTATTGCACCTTATCTTTTAATGTAATACAATCGTGGTCATTAAATTTAAAAATTGTATTTTTCTATCAATTTGGCTTTAAAATAGTTACGATTCTAACTGTGTAATTTGTGTTTTGAAATTAGCGTTTTGTATGCAGAGCTGTTTCCTGCTCGTAATTGGAGGTAATAAATGACGAGCAGCACTTAAAAGTTCAATCGAAACACATCAAATATGTGTAGGACATATATTAGTTCTAATCGATTGAATACACAATCGTTGCTAGTTGATTACCGACGTTACAGGTACACCACGCATAAGCACATAGGAGAGAGATTGATAATGATACAGTAACGTGTTTCGATGGCGTATGTTCATTAATTGTAAGTTATAAATTAACAATCTTTAGACTTCATTGTTTTGTCTAACATAGCATATTAGAGCAATAACACATGCAAAAAAATACTCTTAAAACGTACTTTTTATTAAAGTGCAATAATGAATTAATGGACATTAATTATCATAAAACAATAAATGATTATCTTTTAATAATTATCAGGCCTAAATAATTATATTCATTAGCGTTTGACAATGAAAAAAAAAAATTATGGAACAGCTTTTGGTGAAGGTTGCAAAAAGTTTTTGTTGGATAATTTGAACCTGCTTAAACCACCAACCTTTATATTGCATGTTAAGGGGTCAACACTGACATTAAAGTTTACATCCTTGTTTAAAGCAACATTCACCAGGTGGGCCAAAGCATGGTGTACAAGAATCGCATTTTATGAAAACCTCTGATCATAAAATCTCTCCAGACGATCAGAAATGGGTCTTATTCATTATCGAGTAAGTGAATACTTTCAACTAGTACAATATGTGGTTAGACTGGCCCGGTATTTGGCGATAGTGTGCAAAAGCAATCTGCTCTTGTATGCTGGTTCATGTTTCAAATACGGCTTTTTATCACCCAACGTCTGTAGGAACCCTAGTTTTGGATGGACGAAATTTAACCAACCACACACTACAGCGAGTCTAAGCTTGACAAAAAAAGTTGGATATAGGCAATTTATTAAGACCCTAGAGAAGACACTGACACCCATAATGCTTTTTAGAGAGATATTAGACGCTTGTCACAGGTTTTATGACAGCAGTAAATAGTGCAAAACGTAAATGAAGCCTTTTGCACCAATTTGATGTAATTAAAGTCGTCTTTCCAGAATTCAAATACTGCCTGATTTATGGTCTTTCGGGGTTTTGACACTAAGGAAAACTTTCGAAAATTCATAGATCACCATAATAAGGAATCATAATTAGTAGTTATTTATACAAAAGAGGGTTAAATTTTACCTTTAATTGTAAGCTAGAGCTATTTGGGGACATACCAACGTATATTTTAAACCTTAAGTTCTCATTTTCTCCCTGATTACATCATATAACATTACTGTGATCTTTATGCTGACATCTTCATTGCTGATGTTTCAGTTGCAGATGGCTTACAATATCAAGGCAATCCTTATGTTTATATGGCAACACAATTTGTGACAAGGAACGATTTAGAGAATGCTAACTTGGCCTCTTGCTTTAGCACTGTCTGTTGCTTATACCATGATAGGACAACAAAATAAAATGGAATTTGCATCTCATCTGCAAGATAAAGCTGACTTTCTTTACGAGATATGACAACGTGCAAGATGTGATACCGTTAACAACACCAAGTAAACGAGATGGTCTACCGTAAACATTTAAATTATAAGTTGTTTGTCAACCGAAGTGTTGATAGAAAGGGACTATGTTGTGAAAAAGGCATGCCTATTGTTTCAAAAAGTATATCCCGAAACGAGATCCGAGTAGCTAAGATGGGTAAACGGGCAAAATGAAGACGATAAGTGTTGAATGTAATGTAACCATGCCAACCGGATCCTTATTACAATATTCTTTTCCCAGCTCATACATAAACACTGGTAAGATTCAAGACGATGAACTTGACATATTTCTCCAAAATACTGCACTAAAAAGTATCGATTAACTTTTTTGCATTTATTGCTTACAATCCATTCCCATGAATATGTCAGATTCATTTTCGAGCCACCTCGAGGCAAACATAACGAAGGTGGACAGAATTGTCAACAAGTGATTTTTAAGCATACTGAAGTGAGAAGTTCGGTCGATTTTGAACAGCAATTTAACCTTGATTTGTTCTTTTGACTCGCTTAGTAAATTTGATGTATAAGAACGATGACAAAGGCAAAGCAAGAAAACATTTCCTGAGATTTAGTTTTATGCTAAATGCTGGCTTTGATCAAAATGAAAGATATTTTTCGAAAGCCAAAGAATTTGTAGATATTGGAAACAATTTTGGTTCATCTGTTCTTAAAATTTAGATCAAATTATTATAATCAGTCATCACCGAAAGACACACAGTATACAAGATAATTTATACTATTCATTTTCAACTGTATACTAGTCGCATCCAGTGTATCTCTGGAATACGCATTTTCTAGATAACCTCCAAAGATGAACGACATACAGGTAGATGAAAAATGGAACATATAAAGCTCCAAATCACTTAACTGTCCATGATAATTAGGAGGGTTGTCAGAAAAGGTCTTTAAATTGTATTCCTTTGCCTGTCGTAACACAAACTTGCATATAGTGTGATATAAGAATGAGACAAAAAATAAAGTCTTTTCTCAGAAATAGAAGCTACTACCAAGCTTTGAAAGTTTTGAGCCAGGAAAGACTTGCGTTACTTAGTAATTCCATTCTAAGATGCATGGATTACCATTTGTAAAAGGCACACTTGTCTTGTCATAGGCCTAAAGTGCAGACAAAGAAATATGCCATCATGGCCAGTCAGACCCTATTACTGGAAACACTCCTACCAATAAGTGATGCCCTCAGTGTCACATCATGTGATTATATTATTATCGTTTTGGTTTGAAGTCAAATACACTGATAAGATTCTGTTTCCAAACATCCTCAAGAGGATATAAACTGGTTAAACGATCTTTGAAACCAGAGTTAATGTTGTTGTCACCAAGAAAAGAAGACCTGACATCAACTGCAGAAGTTATTCATGAAGGCCAATTCTCACTGCATTGAGGAATTTAATGTCGAAATCTGAAGCAAGTATATATTTGAATGTTCGTGGTAGAAAGAACAGCAGATAAATGCAATGTGGTATATGATGATTCATAAAGCAGATAAATACAATGTGGTGCTTGAGGATTAATAAGGCAGATAAATACAGTTTGGTGCTTGAGAATTAATAAGACAGATAAATAAAATGTGGTGCCTGAGGATTAATCAGGAAGATAAATACAATGTGTTGCTTAAGGATTAATATGCCAGAGAAATAAAATGTGGTGCCTGAGGATTAATCAGGAAGATAAATACAATGTGTTGCTTAAGGTTTAATATGGCAGATAAATAAAATGTGGTGCTTGAGAATTAATAAGACAGATAAATAAAATGTGGTGCTTGAGGATTAATATGGAAGATAAATAAAATGTGGTACTTGGTGATTAATAAGACAGATAAATAAAATGTGGTGCTTGAGGATTAATATGGCAGAAAAATAAAATGTGGTGCTTAAGGATTATAACCACATTTTATTTATCTGCTTATTAATTCTCAAGCACCACATTGTATTTATCTGCATTATTAATCCTCAATCACAACATTGTCTAAATTAACAGATCTATACTCGCTACAAACGTTTCCAAAGACCTCTTGAGCTTTTGAAATACGTTAAGTTGAAACTTTCTTCGATAATATAATTCCCGTTTTTAAACAGTTGCAGGACTTTTTGAGGACTGTGGTAAATTCGGCAGGGAAAGACGAATTCGATTCGGACTCTACCCTGTTTATTGCAAACAAGTGGGATCTTATTGGAGAAAAAGACAGACCGTTACTTGCCGAGAACTTGCGTAACAAACTATTAGGGTTTTATCCAGGAATGAAAGACGATCAGTTGCGTTTTCTGTCTATAAAGCAGGTAACTCATAAATGTTTTTATTTTAGAACAGTGCTGAAGTTGGCTGCTCATACACATGTGACTTTTTGTTGGTTAACGTAAATATATTTTTATATTTTTTATATCGGGGCACTGAGTGGCGAGTGGTCTAAAGTGCTTACTGTTACAGTTCATTGCCATCTCACCTCTGTCCACGTAGGTTTGAGTCCTGGGCTCGTCCAACGTGGGTACGTAACAAAGCTTGATAGTTGCTTCTCGTTGATCAATGGTTCTTCCCAGGGTTTTCTCGGGTTCTTCTTCCTCCAGTTATACTGCCATGGATAGCCATCTTATGCTGAAAATGGTGTTAACAACAATACAACAATACATTTTTGTACCCTTAAAACATGAATACGTGATTTTACATAATCTCTTTATTCCCAGGCGTTTATAAGCATGTGATGAAGTATACTTACCTTTTGCTAAACAAAGAACTTTTAGGTGCATTTTGAAAACATATCTAGTTTATGATTACTCTTTCGATGTAATCACAAAGGTCCAGCAGATGAATACAGGCAAGGATTAGAAAGTGACTGTGCTCAGACTCAATAATATGCTTTTATACCAAGCTTAGAATAGAGTATTTGTAGAACATTTAGACCTGCTCAAAGCACCAAGAAGGCCTTCAAGACTAGATTTAAGAGGTTTTTATTTCAAACTCCAGGAATATTATCAATGGCTTAATAAAATACAGATCATATGTGTTTTTCGAAGTATTGTTTAAGACGTAAAACAATTGACAATTTTCAACAATCCTGCTGCACGTGTAGTTCAGAAATTTTCTTTCTTTATCTCAAGCAAATCTTTTAAATTCACTAACTTCACACACACACACACACACACAACCAAACACACACCCCAATACACACCTAGACATACCACAAACACCCCAACACATACACCACAACCCCTAACACACACACGCACACCAACACACACACACACAAACAGCAACACACACACAAGCACCTCTGCACCTCAACACACATACACACACACCACATATACACCCAACACACACACCACACCCTCACACACACAGAACACACAACATCACACACAAAAACACACACACCAACACACACAAAAAAACACCCCCAACACACACACAAACACACACACAGCAAGAGCAACACACACACCCAACACACACACATACAACCAATCACACACGGCAACACACACACCCAAGACACACAAACACCACAACACATACTCGGCAACACACACACCACACACATCCCCCAACACACATACACCAACACACACACCAACAGAACAACACACATAGCACACAGACACACACAAACACGACAGCACACAGACACACACACACACCAACATACACACTCCCAATATACACACACCAACACACACAACACACACACATACACTCCAACACACACACGCACACACACCAACACACAGACATCAACATACACACCCCAACACACACCCCACATACACAAACACACCCACCCAACACACACACACACACACCATACACACACCTCAACTAACACACACACCAACAAACACACACACTCCAACACACACACACACACCAACACACACACTCACTAATACACACACCACACACACACCCCAATACATACACAAACTCACCCCTACCCACCACCCACACACATACACACACCCAATACACACACATACACACGAACAGACACCCAATACACACACCAATACACACACACTTCTGTCTTTCATTGATTGTCGACTTAAGGCGAATATATTTCGCAAATTCATTCTACCTGTAAATTAGTGAAAATGCGAATCTTATTAAAATATTACGAGTTCTGGCTATTGAAATAGACTTAGTACAAAGTAGCGAATTGTACATTCCATGAAAGATAAAGCAATCACTTAAAACATCGACAATTAAAAGAATTCATCAAAGTCATTAGCAATACTTCAGTAATTTGTATTTATGATCAATGTTTCATTTCTGAACACGTCATCATCTATCATGCTGCAGATATTTCGATTAGAAGAAATGTATACAAATTCATATGAAGAAGAGTAAAATGTTCGCTTTTGTTTTTGCGATTGATAGGCGCATGAAGGGATCCGTCTGCGAACCCAAACAGCTGATCATACTGATCTCTGTCTTGCCGTTGAAAAACTTCTTCCCGAAAGTTTGAGAAGCAAGTCAAATGCCCACTACAGGTGAGTTTAGTTATATGTATAGCAAACGTTATGCACAGTTATAGCATTTTTTGCTTTGGGGGTGGGTGGGTGGGTGAATAATTGTAATTTTTCGGATTTTGTTTATTTAGATTTAAATAGTCGAACAGGGAGCATGAGAAAATATAATCCATTTTATTATAAGTTAATTTATGATTTACTGAATGATGTGTATCATATGATAGCATCTGGACTGTTAAGATTATCAAATCATTGGCAAAAGTTAGCTAGATCGTTAATCTGATTTCAATATAAACAAATAAGAAATGTCAATTGATAGTATTGTAATATCTCATTAAAGGTCAAAGGTTATTTCAAGATCTGATTAGAAGTTAAATTGTAATAAAGACTATAATTATGAAGAATATACAATACTAATAAAGAGACAGAAATATAACGATAATAATTATTGGTTAGTTGAACTGTGAAATATCCTAGGCTGAACGAACTTTATTTTCTATTGTGTAATATCTGCAAACAATACCTCAACAAGAGAGGGCATATGACAAGCAAAAAACAAATAAACCCATCCTTGGCATACAACGTTTAAACAACGATTTTTACATTTTAAGATGGCTGTCAGTTGTGTTGAAGAGATCGTTGTACAACCTGAAGGTTGCTAGGGTAATGGCTTCCGAAAAGAAAGATAAGATTCAGGAGCAATACGAGAAGCTTGAGAACCAGATGAAAAAAATTGAGGAGAATGCAAACGACAGTATCGAGCGACTTCGAAGAAGCCTGGAGACCGAAACGGATCAAGTTCAGAGACGAGTTCTAGAAGCTATGCAGTCAAAAGAAATGCAGGTAGTTGAGATCGGATATATCAACTCAGTGGTACAAATTACATATTAAGATATACTATTATGGGGTATTTAAATATGTTTACGTTTTACTTTTTTATATAATAAGAGTTAAGTTTGGCATTTATCAAACAAGTATAGTATTAGGTATGTACAATAAAGTATAATTAATATTGATCCACGGCATCAACGTCATATACGTTTTGTTAAGAGCTATAAACTTGATGTTGTAAAAAATATAATTATTGAAAGAAACCTCATTTTCTTTGCAGTTATATAGAGGATATTTGCTTGAAATGAATGAAAAACGTGTATATTTGATCAATTGGGAGGCAAAACCTAATTTAATCCATGATTTTAAATTGTTAAAATAATCTAGATTCAAGGTCATCCTTGATTACAATTAAACTAGTTTTCTTCCCTTTAGAATGAATCACAGCTAAGCAAAGTGAAAATGTGTATAAATAGGCATTTGATTTGTAAACAATTCATTCCTGTTTTAGATCAGTATGTAGGAATATATTGTTAATGTATGTTACTGAAGCCAGATATATTTCGAGATGAATTATTTATCTTAAATATTTTTTGGAATTATTAACTTACCCAATGACGTTTTGATTAATACATTACATTGGATTTTGCAAACTCCTTAAAAAACATTTTGGATTGTATCATTGTGATATATCCGGACATTCATGCCCATCGGAATTCATTGGGGATATGATATATGTTTGAACTCGTGATATAACATATATGATTATTAGGAGTTTAATTAACAAAGCTGTCAGTGTCTTTGAATTATCAATTTGTACAAAGAAAATTAAATTCTTTACTTATTTTACTTAAATTCTTAGTTTCACTTTCTGTTATATATTTTAAGACTTATAGTCATAACAAGATAAAAGCGTTATCGATGAGAAACACAGCGATGCTCAAACACAAGGACATATACATTTTGGAAAATACTCAGCTGGGTTAGAAGGTCCTATTCCGTGAAGTTAATCAAAATACAATGTGCTTCAATCTCATATACTTATCAACAGGTGTGTTATGGACTTAGAGCTGGTATCCATGTTAGGTCCGTTTTACTATAAAGAAAAAACCAGATTATTGATTCTAATGATAATGCTTAGTAATGATTTAAGTATATGTATTTTCTTAATAAGACCCACGAACAGGTATTAACATGTTTAGACAGAATCATATTAAAACAACCCTTTTGGACATATGTTGTACAGGTGCCATTGGAAAAATAAAATCTAAAAAAAATAAAATGCTCTTTACATTTAATTTTCAATAAAAATTATAATAATAACAATAATAATAATAATAATAATAATAATAATAATAATAATAATGATGATGATGATGATGACGATGATGATGATGGTGTTGATGATGATGATGATAATGATGATGATGATGATGACGACTGCGATGATGATGATGACGATGATGCTAATATTAGTAATAATTGAAAGGGCTATTGGTCCTAATTAGTAAACACTATAACAGTTCTAACAGCAGCAACGTCTTTCAGATGAAATTAATGGATTGGAAATCGAACGAGATTCCTGTTGGGACAGACCCCAAAAAAGTCATCAAAGAGGTTTCTGAGAAGATCGCCGAAAGAATAGCCAACCAGATTAATCTTTGGGAAAAGGAAAATAACATCGAAGGAAGAATTAAGGACAGCATCATTGATGTCTTTAAGAAAGATTTTGAACTGATGGAAGATCAGCTTGCAAAATGTGAAGGTAGGTACATTTTCATCCATTTTTACGACTGCTTCTTACATGAAATTCGGGGCCCCGAGTGGCCGAGTGGTCTAAAGCGCTGTCCGTTACGGATCACTGCCATCTCACCTTTGTCTGCTTGGGTTCAAGTCTAGGATTCGGCGAATGTAGATACGTGAGAAAGCTTGCCAGTAGCTTCTCGTGGGTCGGTGGTTCTTTCCGGTGATTTTCCGGTTTCTTCTTCCACCATTAATACTGGCCGCCATGAATAGCCTATCGTGTGCTGAAAAATGGCGTTAAGCCCAACAACAACAACAACAACAGCTACATGAAATTCAAATTTTCTCATTTAAGAAAATATAATCATGACGAACCAAATTCAAAGTTATAGCTGAATTCAAAACAATTATCCTCATAAATACATCATTTGGAACATATGCAATATTTGAATTTGAGTTTTGGTGTATCTTGAATACGACACGAGACAATTATTTCGTTGAACGTCATAAATCTGCATCCAAAGTTTGAGATATCAGTAACTTTCTTATTAGTTTGCCACGACTATGAATGCAACCTTTATTCTTTGCAGGAATTAAGAATTTTTATTATGTCGAAACATATAAAGTTTTCCTGTTTATTTTATTTCATAAAAGAAATTTATGAAATCCGTCACATTGTGAGAATGTCCACTATTTTATACGTTTATCCGAACGTAGAATACGGAGTATACGATTTCAAAATAATGGGTATATTTTTCATCTTTTCTATATTGGTTAGCCCTTGAAAGCAGTCCGAATGTTTTCAGATGTATTATGTAAAGAAACCCAATTTGAACTGATATTATGGATGACACAGCTAATGAAAGCTTGGTTATGCCTGTTTCATATGGTTCTGATGATAGACTTTACAGTTTTCTAACGTTTATATAGATAATCTCGAAACTGTCGGATCAAAATACATCCTCCCGCAAAAGTAATAATTTAACAAATTTTATTTACTCTTCATTAACTGCGTAAATTGTACTGTTTGTTTATGGAAGCTAAAGCCATGCATTACAAAACATGCGTCAGACACAGCTTTGGAACACTAAGGTGAATCTTTCATCATTTTATTTGTTAAGTCTTTAGTTACACATGTTCATGTCACATGACGTTTCTGTTGAGGCTCTTGTCCCATTCTAAAAGATATTAACATTTATTCTACAAAATCCTGTACAAGAAAAGGAAAAATACTCATATGAAATATATCATTAAATAAAGTGAAGGAAGTGGTTAAATGCATCATTATTAATAATGTTTGATTTTGTTTTCTTGCAAAAAGTATACTTAGCATCGAATGCGAACATCCCTAGGACGATAACATGCTAGGATAGATTTGATTTCAGGTCAGGTCTGTTTGCAATTCAAGTAATAAATAATAATCTTTTCGTGAAATAATTTTCTTTTCATACCGTCACTTTAACTTTCTTTGATTCAAGTTAGGATGTACATTTCTATAAATTTCTTTATCAAGGAGCGTTGCTTGGTGGAGAACAAGGTGTTGTCACAGATTTGCATCAATCTATAAAGAAACAAGTTCCTATAAAAATGCTATTCAAGAAAATCGCCAAGAATGTAGATGACGATGCTAAGGCCGTTAGGGGTCTGGGAGGTGCAATTAGTGAGCTCGGAACCATAGATACACACAGAATCAAAGAAGCAAAAGCCTTTCTGAAAGATATAAAAAAGAAATCTCCTGAAGGGATGATGCAGGAAGCTACAGCTTTGTACATTGGAAGCATTTTCCAGTCGAAGGATATTAGGCGAAGGATACACCATTACTTCAGCCAGTTTGTTAAAGGAATTGACGCCGTTGCCAACATGATCCCCGATTTCCTCAGAGCAGACAGAGAGCTGATTAAAAATCTCCAAGAAGAGATGAAGACCTTTGACAAGAGCTTGGCAGATGAATATCCGAGGATGTTGACAAAAGGAACAAATTTACAAGGAAGACTTGATATGTTTTTCGTCAACAGCATAATGAAGTTTGATTATCAACTGAGCGACCTTGTGTGGGGCAAAGACTCGGCTCCTATAGGAAGTGGTTCGTTCGCAGACGTTTACCTGGCACAGTTGAAGGAAATAGGAAACAATGAGTCATCTTTAATTCCAGTTGCCCTGAAGGTCTTTCGTGATGAACTGAGAGTCAGTACCGTTACTGATATTTTACTGGAGGACAGGGTTTTAAGGTAAGTGTAATCAATTCCAGTAATATGTTAAAGTGTAGTGAATATAATCATTATATTTCAAAGTCGCCAAAAACAGAGACAAAAGAAATATACGCGGCAAATATTAATACCGTATTTATATAATTTGACTATATAACGATCGTCATTAAAAATTTCGGTTGGGAAATACTCCACCAATTAAAAATATTTTAATAAGTACGGACCTTAACACAAGCAACGTCTTTTGCTCTGACTGTGTACATGAATTTCCGTTTCCTGTAAATATAAAATTTGCAACAGAAATGGCCATTGAAATACACAAATCCTGCAAATCGTTGACATTCTGTAATAGTCTCTTTTGGTAATTTTATGCATGTAATTTTGGTGTAACTGATAAAATGGTGCTGAACAAACTTGTTTTTTTTTAAACTCATCTTCATCTGGGATTTCATTCATAATATGATCCAAAACTAATTACACTTACTTTTTCAAACTATGTACCAGTGGGCACAGTATTATCCAAGACGTGTACTGTCGTCTGCTAAGTGTTTTGCGTCTAACCAAAACATGATTCCTTTTGCCAGATCTAATACGCAAATTTTCATGATATACTTGATGACACATTCCCATTGGAAGGCATGTGCACTTTAGCACAATCGTTCGAATTGCACACTACACACATCTATCCAAGCATGTATTCATACGTATGTAATGATATCTCTCCGAACTTCTTTCCAGAAATGTTGAGCATGAAAATGTCATAAAGTATTATGGTGCAACATACAGATACAAGAACCTTGCGCAGAAGAAAGGAGTTCAGTGGATACTAATAATGGAGAAATGTGCGAACACACTGAAAAATATATATGTCTCAGATGAAAGCGAGAATCCAGGCAAACTGACTAATGGATCATCCCAACAGCTACGTGCCATGCATGTTCTGGCGAAATATTTCGTACAGATTTCGAATGGTCTTCAGTATCTACATGGAAAGGGTCTAGTTCACAGGGACTTGAAGCTGGATAATATTTTGGTAATAATTATATAAATTTCAATTTTTTGTATCAATCGATAACGTCAAGGATTTTGAAAGGTAATTAACTCGCTTTACCTATCCAGCCTTGATAAAGTAATATAACTATAGTCTGTTTCTAAACCGGAGCGTCGAATCTGATTAAAGAAAATGTGCCTGACCAAGTTTTTCCCATCTAGATGATTCAAATATAGACTTGAACATTGACCTGTTTGGCAAAGCGTGTCTTTAATTTCCAGATATATTCATCAAATATTTTTAGATGCTGGTTAACTAGTTGTTGATGCTAAGTAGTTACTACAAGTAACCGTAAAATGAATGAAACATATAAATGTCTGGGGATATATCAACTATTGCCATGGGAACGCTGGAGGGGGGTAGATACACATAGAGCCATAAAAATTAACAAATGACTATCTTGTATGTAATGAACGTACCCTAGACGTCGCTAAGCAACCGCTTTGGATTCTTCTTGCATAGAGAGCCAAATATGCATATATAAAATCGTGTTTCTTGACACATAAAATATATTCAGTACTGCAACACGTCTAAAAAAAACTAAACCAAGCTCGTACAGTTTTCATTAGTGTAATTAGTATGATCCAACCAATATTTAAAATGAACAAAATATTATAGAAAGAAAAAAAAAGAAGTTAGAAAAAATATTTATACAAACTCAAAGCACTATTAGCCCCTGAAAATCAACGTAAATGATTCTGCATCGATTATTATCAAAAATACATGCTATGAAAAAGCTAATAATGTAATTAATTTGCAGGAAAGCTCCATCTCATCTCGCTTGGACATGAAACAGCAATGCTAATTTATGTGTCTTAACCCTCTTTAATATACGCAAAACCCTCTAACGAAATCTGATATCGATACACATACGCACGCCCTTTGAGCTCTGTATAATATGCACTTCGATAATACCGCAAACTCTTCTCTTCTTTTAATTAGATATAGTTTTCGTTCTATTTATTATAGCGGAGAAATTATGTGATGGCCTTTTGTTCGTCGTTCACCATCCATTAACACAAATTTCCTTTTGGTACTTTTAGAGTACTGGAACCATTGCCACCAAACTTGTTAAATTTAACCCAAAGTGTAGTTGTTTCTCAGTTAAAATGGTATTCTTAAGACGCACGCCATGGCCGCAAGGATAGCCATGTTGACAATCTTGTTTCGCTAGTGTACTTAAATGAAGGATCATATCAACATAGGTTGTCAGTAAAAATAGTTTTATGGGATCAAGTTGACAATAAACAAAATGATGCCGATCTGACGCAAATATGATCGTCATTGCCGTCTAAAATATGTTGCTGCTGCTAAGGGTTTCTACTGTCAGACTAATTATGATGTCTAGCTGCATTTTAAAAAAGAATGGTTCATCTGCCACTCAATGTGGCTGCTAAGTTAGTCATTGCTACTTTTTTGTGTGGATGGACATATCAACATGGGTTTTTACAAAAAGACTTGTTATAATATCTAATTCAGTCTTAATGGACATGTTGTCAATATTACATCCATTATGTCTATTAGCTGGCTTTAAATAAGAGACAAATTTTTATTTAAAAAATATCTTGGATTCATAGAAAGTCTTTATGTCCAGCATAGCGTCTGTCCATCTATTGACTTGAGTTATTGACTTGAGTTATCTCAACAAAGTCCCGTTGAATTTTTTTCTTCTATTTTATCTTGTATTATTATTTGATGTATTCACTGTTCTGAAAAATTTATAAAAGTACATTCTATCCTCAGATTGGTGAAAACTACGTTGTAAAGCTAAGCGATGTAGGACTTACCAAACCTGTAGAGTATATCGCCCACACTGTGGCTGGTTCTCGTATGTACATGGCACCGGAAGTGCTCCTCCAATCCGCCCTGAACTATGACCACAGAGCAGACATATTTGCTCTTGGTATTATTCTTTGGGAGATGTGGTATGGAATAGATGCAGCAGAACACACGCAACCCAAAGTGTTTGGATCATTTGAGGAAAGTGTTCGAAATGGCATGAGACCATCCATAATGATGGACGGATTTTCCAAGCCCCCAGATGATTGGGTTGACTGCATCAAGGCAGCATGGGCATACGAACCAAAGCAACGGCCTGAATTGCAAGATCTCAAAAAAATCTTTGAAGATATTTTGAGGAAAGAATAAATGTAGAGGAACTCAAATATCTGAATCCGAAAACCCACACGAATGAGCAGTTTTAAAGCACTCATATAGATTTTATGAAGGAAACGAAAAATCAGCAGTTGTACTAGTTGTGTGTTATAGATGTTCTTTTCTTCCAGCTGTTTTAAATTGTCTTCTTTCTTCCATCGAAGATGCAAGACATCTATCCTTCATTTTTCTCGATTTTTGTCTCCATTTTATACGGATATTTTGATTTCGTTGCTGTCGGACACATATCGGTAAGGCCAGATTAATTATAGAAATAAAGACCAATAACTTTCTTTACTAAGATTTCTCTGTATAGAGCCGATAATTTGAGAATAATGTAATACGACGTTTCATATGAAAACGTTCAAATAATTCACACTGCTCTTATTACTGGAGAAATAAACAGCAACACAAATATTCTCAATACAAAAGGACGAGTACAAAACAAATTTATACGAAAGTTCTTAAAGGATAAAAGCAACGACGGCGAATGTCAGCTTCTTTCTGTGAATCACATTCAATGCAGATCTGTACCCTGCTTAGGTACAGGACCACTGATTATTTCAAAGTTAGAGAAAGTCTACAATATGGGAGAATAAAGGAGAGAACGAAATATTTCCAAGGTCATGTCACCCCCACATGTTACCAATGTGTAAACAAAGTTTCTGTTATTATTGGTTTATAATTGGAACTAGACTGGCGTATGTGATAAATATCTTGTAGTCAGTAGCCACGTGACCTATTGAGTGATCTAAAATTGTGTTTATGTTTAACCTTTTAAGTGATTTTGACTGAGTCTTAAAATAGTACCTTTGTAGATTAGATGTATTTTTTCTTGCTACTACATGAGTTTATTTTTCAGTTTTTCTGTTCTTTGCAATTAATAATTAATTGCTCCTAAACATAACAGAAGTTCTTCACCTGTATACAAATTCTTGGACAATTACAATTATTGGAATTTTATGGACTTTTCAAGCCGGAATATTAGTCTTGATTCAATAATTCAACGTGGAAATTTTAAAACATCAATTGTGCATTCATCTGACGTCATCGTAAGATATCTTTCGAACCCGGATTCAGTTAGAATTGTTTAATAATAGGACTTATATTCTCAATTATAGAATTAATTTTGGACTATATTCACAAACCCTAAGTCCTGTTTTCTATTTTTGTACATTGTCTTCAAAGGAGATAAATTATTTTGCTAAAATTTACAAAGCTTGTTGACTTCACTCTTTTCTTTGTTACTTTAAACGACCCGAGATTTGTAACTACATACATGTATACATACATAATTAGGTAACTCTTTATTTATAACCTCGTTTTTGTGCTACAAAATACACGCAGAGACATCAAATTACATGATTAGATTCAACTAAAAATAAATGCAAACTTAAAATATGGATGTGTAATGACTATGGAATCCACGCATGTGGTACCGTTGTATATTCACATACATTTTAAATATATAAAAACAATGCATATAGACAAGAATATACACATATATAAAGAATACATTAGGGCAAACACGTGTGGTAAGAGCAAAAGTAGAAGATGAAAAAGAAGATGGGAGGGGAAATCATTCTAATACTGAGTGTAAGTCATTAGTCACGTTTATATGCAAATAGCAAGACTAAAATATAATACAATTAACATGTAACTGGTGAAATACCTCTTTTTGCTAGCTTTTTTACTGGTTATACTTACTCTGCTATTTTTCTGTCCATACGTTTAATACAGCATTGTGCAGCTTAAAACGTTTTGGTTTTTGTCTTGTGTTGTTTGTTTTATTTGCAATTTTATTTTCCTTGCTTTATTTGGACTGCAGACCATATGCTTTCTCGTAGATTAAATATAGGTAAACCTTGACTACTGTTTTGAAATTTGAGCAGAAAATTGTAATACCATATCGGGGAGGGATACGATATAATGTAGCTGACTGGAGCCGAACCCAATTCTGCTGAGCTGCAGTCCAAAGTTTACACAAAATTTAGATATGTTTAGGTCTCACCGGACAGTTGTTTTGCCAAATTTTCATCCGACAATGACCTATTGCAGAAAAATTATCATAATTTTACAATAAAGATACAAATAAAAACTAACTAATGATTTTTGTTAAAAGGATGCTTGTAAGATTCTGACTAAGGTATTAGGGTTAATTCCTTATGCAACTGGTGGTTTTGATACTGAACCTATACTACCACCAACCCCTCTTTTTTACATTCATTTTTGACAGAAAAGAGCTATTTTCAACCTGTTCCTGTGAGAAGCAGGCTCACAGAGTCAGTATGTACCTTATTGATCTTGAAAGTTCACTAGTACTATAACAAATTAACATAATTTTCATCACCCCTCAACCATGTAGATTTTTTAGATATTTACCTCTGAAGCAGACACATGTAAATACGTAAGCCAAGTCGGATGCACATTTGCAGACTAAGTTACGCATTTGATCTCCAGTGCTAGTCTAACTGTGACAGGCAGTCACCAACAAGGCAACCCATTTACAAGCCTAACTCAAAGTAAATGTAAACCACATTACAGATTTAGCTTATGTGTGAGTTTATAAATGCTAGGGTTGTGATAATCAGGCTCATGCCTTCTACCTTAAAAATTGGGGGGGGTGTGTCAAAATACGAAACTATCCAGTGAGACCTTAACACAGGGCTCCGTCTTTGTAATTTTGGTTGTTACGTGGAGTCGTCCAACTCTGAGCCTTTTGTGTAACCCGGATACTGGTGACGTAGGTTCGAGTAACGATGCTGAATAGCCTATTATGAGAGGAGGTCAATGTTTCTAGACGTACGGATATGCGGAAATAAGGTGGTTATTGAGGGTTCATTCGGTAAGATGGGAGGCTTATGCATAATAAGGTATTTCCTTTACCATTTGTCGGAATCGAAATTCCATGTTTATCACTTGGCAGCCTCGAGATAAATAGCAGCATATGCTTTGGACATAAACATCAGCATCACTATATGATTCACTGTATTAATTCAGTTCCCATAGTAAACCTATGCAAACACCTTGATGTAAAAAAAATCAATAACTCAAATTTCTGAGTGCTCATGATCAAACCTATATTTATCTGTATAGATGAAACCTAGATGTCAGCTTCTATGTAGAGGAAAAGATATGAAAAACGGCATATTTTGGACCTTTATGTGTTTGAAACATATGTTTTCATTTCCGCACCAAAGAGTCAGGTGCTATTTTTTGTAATTAGCGCTCCAAACTCAAGACTGTTAAAGGACTACAATTGCATCAATAAAACAATGGCTCTATTTTTTTCACTTACAACTACTATAAGCTCTCAAAAGATTCTTTTTCATAAACATAGCTTACAATATTAACCAATTATTAACCAGCCAAACCCATGAATACTTCATTTTATGTTCACCGATTTCCAGGCTGGTTCTCATTTTTCCATACAATCAGTGTGTCCTATATGTGTGACAATCAATCATATATCAATAACATAGGTTGATAAATAATACATTGATTCATACGTCAATCATCCTTTTCTACAATCCCCTGTAACGTGATCATTAGCCTGTTACGGTTTATTCAAGGCACCGGTTGTAAATAAATAGTTCCTGAATTTTGAGATGCAGAGATTCAGAGAAAATAGAAAAATTAAATTATATTAGCGCCACACATTCACATCGCTGTCAGCCACATTTGGTGATTATTAAACCCTGATACTCACCATAGAAATCAGGCTAATAGGATATTTAAAAATTCAATTTTGTTAGTTTTTTTTCATCAAGTTTATAACTTAAATTGCCTTTTGTTTAAGGAATTAGGATAAATACAATAAGTTAAAAAATGTAATCACCATGGCAACGAAGTTAGATAAAATAGAGTTTAATAATTATCGAGAAACTAGACTCTTCGCATAGTTTCGTTTATGTGGAATGTACTCTTTCTCTTTCCTTGAAATAAATTAATTACGTTTTTGTATCCTACCACAGATGGATATAGCTAATACTGCTCATGCTCTTTGGCAACGTTTTCTCTTTCCAGCCCCAGTTTCATCTACTCTGATTAAAATCTGATCTCCACTGTCCTACATATAAATCTGACAGAGACCGCTTAGGGGTCATGTTCTTGTAACCAATGTTATTGCCATAAACAGCTAATTTTATCAACCAATAAGATGAAGCCTTATATCTTCGCGTTTGAATACTGAGAAGTGCGGATGAAGAGCATGAATGTCTGCTGATTTTTCCTTCAGAGTTTTGAAAGCTGCTTTTAAATTGGTTCATTCAAAAGTTCACCAGAACATGACCTTTAAGTGGTCGTCATCAGATCCCGTAGGACAGCGGACATCTGATTTTAAGCAGATTGAGTATCTTCTGACCCTACAAGGTCATTTTATCTTTCTACGTGTCAAACACAGTAACATAACTAAATTAGTAGAATTTATCTACTGTAAACTTTGGAACTTGACTGAGAATTTTCGATATCATAAATGTTAACAAACACCACCCAGAATGACGTTGTCAAGAAGCTTTTGCATTACTGCTGACAGTTTTTATCAATGGTCTACGAAGTTCCTAAATGTTTCGCAGTAATCAAACTCTTGATGATTTCCTTATGTGGCGTCTGCTGACACTCGATCCAGGAAAAAAAAATAATGCCGCGAGGGCAAGAGGAAGCTCGGGTTATCCCACTTGGGTTGAAAGTGACTCCCGGATTGGCTGAATAAGCTAAAATCCGTAACGGAAATGGACTATTAACACTTGTTAAAATACAGCGAATATACTGCCCGTTTAATAATAGTTGTTAGGACGTTTTGTAGAGAACTCATGAATTAAAAACTCATTGATTCTTTTTTCATTTTTTTTGAAGAAAATGTGGAATTATATTTCCGAAGGAATTTTATGTTATAAATTATATGTTATAACTTTGTACGTCTTCGTTTTACAACCAGCTATCCAGTAAGCATTCAGGCAGCTGAAGACAAGTATCTGCCATTGACCATTTCTGTTTTCTTACCTGACAGCTTTAGAAGCAACCTCAACATTCACTTCAGGTAACAAGAGTCGTTCCTGTGCTATTTTCTGTGTTCTTTAAACAGAGTAAGGAGTAAATGTAAAGGCATAATCGATAAATATAAGGAAGAAAAACTGTCTCTGTCTCTCTGTCTCTCTCTATATATATATGTCTCTGTCTCTGTCTCTCTCTCATCTCTCTCCGTCTCTCTGTCTCTGTCTCTCTGTCTCTGTCTGTCTGTCTGTCTCTCTCTCTCTCTCTCTCTCTCTCTCTCTCTCTCTCTCTATATATATATATATATATATATATATATATATATATATATATATATATATATATATATATATGTGTGTGTGTGTGTGTGTGTGTGTGTGTGTGTATGTGTGTGTTAAAAGAAGGAACCAAAAGTCTGCGCTTAGCAGGGAAAATTCTGCATTTCTCTGGGTAGCAAAGGCAGCGAAATATTATGCGAGCTTGCGCTTGCAGGGCAACCGTATCTTGCTACCGATAGCAACAAAACTACACCTTTATTAAAAATTGCAATTTAAGAACCTCTATATCACAGAGCGTTTGCTACGTGTGCACAGAACGAATTTATTTTTTCAAAATGGTCAGAATTTGCAGTGCTAATAATTGTTGGGCTTTAAATTGAGTGATATCTTAAGCGAACCGTAAATATTAGGCGATATAACGACGGGAGTATTCCAAATGTACCAAAATTGGAAACGAGGTTAATAACTAGGAAAGTTATACATGCATTCCTGGCTTAATAACATCGTCAAATTAAAGAATTAAATGGATGATTTATTATCAGCTGATATAGGAATATGAAATAAACCCGAAAATCTTGCCAATCGTCGTTTGGTATTGAATAACAGTAGATATTAATAAATAAATTAATTTTGTCCGTCAATGTTGAAAACACCCACCCACCTAGCTGCTTTGTAGCACTGTGTACAAAGTAAAGGCTCAAGTATTAGTACTACCACTCACGTTGTTTTACCACCGAAAGCTTTACCATGAAGGAATTTAAACTGTAACAGTTTTAAATTCACAATCAGATGTTAGATTTCCTGTCCATTCCAAACTTTTCGTCAACTTAAACTGACAATATGTTCCTATACTTAAACAGTTACTATAATACAAAATTTTGATTTACGACTTTGTTATTATTTAGGCCACACACTTGACAAAATGTTGGATATTAAATAAATATAAATATACTTATTAAAAAGTTCACCCAGTTCTCTTTAATAAAATTAACATTTTGTGAATAATTAAAAATATGTGTAGACAGTATATGCAGTTATATAATTGGTACTACTACTACTACCACTCACGTTGTTTTACCACCGAAAGCTTTACCATGAAGGAATTTAATCTGTAACAGTTTTAAATTCACGATCAGATGTTAGATTTCCTGTCCATTCCAAACTTTTCGTCAACTTAAACTGACAATATGTTCCTATACTTAAACAGTTACTTATAATACAAAATTTTGATTTACGACTTTGTTATTATTTAGGCCACACACTTGACAAAATGTTGGATATTAAATAAGTATAAATATACTATATTAAAAAGTTCACACAGTTCTCTTTAATAAAATTAACATTTTGTGAATAATTAAAAATATGTGTAGACAGTATATGCAGTTATATAATTGGTACTAGCTTCATTGGAACCATAATTATAAACTGACTTCAAATAGACTGATAACTATAATAATGAACAACTGACTTAAGTTATACTTATAAATGTAAGCATGAACTGATTTCAGTTAGACTGATAACTGTATTCATAAACTTACTTCAATTAGACTGATGACTCTAATCATTTAACGGACTTCAATTAAACTGATAACTATAATCATAGAACTGGCTTCAATTAGACTGATAACTGTAATCGTACAACTGGTTTCAAATACACTGATAACTGTAATCATAAACTTACTTCAATTAGACTGATGACTGTAATCATAAACTTACTTCAATTAGACTGATAACTGTAATCATACAACTGGCTTCAATTAGACTGATAACTGTAATCGTACAACTGGCTTCAATTAGACTGATAACTGTAATCGTACAACTGGCTTCAATTAGACTGATAACTGTAATCATAAACTGGCTTCAATTAGACTGATAACTGTAATCGTACAACTGGCTTCAATTAGACTGATGACTGTAATCATAAACTTACTTCAAATAGACTGATAACTGTAATCGTACAACTGGCTTCAATTAGACTGATAACTATATTTATCTTCAATTAGACGGATGACTATAATCATAGAACTGGCTTCAATTAGACTGTTAATTATATTTATATTCAATTAGACTGATGACTATAATCATAAAACTGGCTTCATTTAGACTGATGACTATATTTATATTCAATTAGACTGATGACTATAATCATATAACTGGCTTCAATTAGACTTATGACTATATTTATATTCAATTAGACTGATAGCTATATTTATATTCAATTACACTGATGACTATATTTATATTCAATGAAACTAATGATTATAATCATATAACTGGCTTCAGTTAGACTGCTAACTAAAATTTATAACAGAGACTTAAGAAATGCTTATTTTGCAGTGTTATATTTTGATATTTATAACATATTCTTTGCAGTAAAGAAAATTATCTACATCATGTGTGAGAACAAAACATAACTTATTTGGAATCGTTTAAAACCTTTTCCAAATTTCAGCCCGAAGTCTGCAAACCTACTGGTCTCAAACAATGTAAGCCAGCATTTCTTTTGAGATTTTGCCATGTTATTGAAGTCTAGTCGTTATATATGATACATGTTCTTAAGAATACTTTTCCAAACAGTATGTGTCAGGTTGGCCTCTTCGAGATGTACATAAGTTTGTCATCAACATTACTTGTGTCCAAAATATTTCAGAACTAAAAATGTAATAAAATAATTTATATAGTATGCATTATATGTATATGCTGTGTTTGATACTGAATTTGTATACAAGTAAAATCTGATTTATATTAAATATTGAAATAAATTATTCAACTTAATTAATTTAGAATAACATGTTTTGAAGATAGATGGATTTCAAGTGGAAGAAATAAATGTTTTCTGTGACTCTTTGATCAAAACTAACCATTCGCATTGTATGGGGAAACAATACTTGATAATATTCATATATTATAAAGAGTTACCTCTCTCTCTCGATTAAAAAAAGTACTATGTTCTTTGTACATGTTTATATAATATTTTGTTAGTTAAATTCACACATTGCATGTTCATATAAAGTTGCGATGTTCATCAGTGCACATACATCATTGATGTAATATATATGTTAATCTTCTAAAGGACCAGCGATGTTACAATTGGTACAGTGCTGAACCGGTATTGAAAGGGTCGCGTGATCAATCGACGCCTAGGTCAGCCATTGTACAGTTAATTCATACAAAATTCTATATGTTTCAAGTTTTTTTCAAATTCAAATATCAAAGCAAAAACTTTGACAAGTCTGACGGTCGTTGTTATTGGCATACGTAACTAGTCCATAAAAATCTCAAGTTAGTTGCTTTTGGCAAACTTAGTCGATACAAAGTCTCTAGGTCGTTGTTATAGGCATACATAACTAGTCCTTAAAAAGTTTCAAGGTCATTGTTATCGGCATAGATAACTAGTCCATAAAAAGTCTCAACGTCGTTGTTATTGGCAATTCTAACTAGTCCATGCAAAGTTTCAAGGTCGTTGTTATTGGAATGCATAACTAGTCCAAACATTCTCAAGGTCATTCTTCTTAGCATACATAACTAGTAAATAAAATGCCTGTATTTTTTTGTGAGCAATATTTATTGAGCAAAATTATAATCTCGATAAAACTGACGTTGATTTATAAGGTTCTCACCACAGACATTTCTGGTCTTATTAACATCCTCAAGTATTTGGGGCAAGATTAGCAGGCTTGATTGATTTCAACCTATTTATTGCGAAAACACTTATACAAGGCAAATGTATGGGAAACAACCTACCCAACTTGATTGTTCCTTTCCATATATAAATTTAAGACTGTAGGATAACGATACATCCATTACAAATTATATATATATATATATATATATATATATATATATATATATATATATATATATATATATATATATATATATATATATATATATATATATATATATATATACCAGCCAGTGTCATTAAAACAATAGGTATGGTGAAAATGTCATAAATCAAGGCATATTGTTCATATATTTGCCAATAAGTTTCACTTTCTGCAGTAGCAATGCATTAAATTCAATGTCAGAGTGGACAAATCAAGGGCGTTGAATGAAATAATCCCGTGTATGACTGGTAGGAACATTTTTGCATTATCACACAGAATACATATATGAGCATTAGCTGACATATAAATGTTCGGTGCTTAAAACCAAGATATCAATATACTTACTGATTATATCTTTTGAAGGGGCCCCGAGTGGCCGAGTGGTCTAAAGCGCTGTCCGTTACGGATCACTGCCATCTCACCTCTGTCTGCGTGTGTTCGAGTCTAGGATTCGGCTAATGTAGATATGTGAGAAAGCTTGCCAGTAGCTTCTCGTGGGTCGGTGGTTCTTTCCGGTGATTTCCCGGTTTCTTCCTCCACCAATAATACTGGCCGCCATGAATAGCCTATCGTGTGCTGAAAAATGGCGTTAAGCCCAACAACAACAACAACAACAACAACATATCTTTTGAATGGATATGATCAAGGTAAATTAAAATAAATTCTGGGAGTCGACCTGGATCATATTATATCTTTTGAATGGATATGATCAAGGTAAATTAAAATAAATCCTGGTAGTCGACCTGGATCATTTTCTTGCTTGTACCTCAAACATTTATGTAAACGCATATGTATGGACACATAAAAGCGATTATCAAATAATAAATGTATTAAAGGTTTCCGGAATTATTATCTCTAAAAGGTAATCATTTGCCCCAATGATAAATGAATCAATGACAACAAACATTTCGCCTTGATGGACAACGTTGTTGTCTTCCCGAGATCAATCCAGGGTTTTCCTGAATAAATACTCTAATAATCTGTGTTACGCCTTCCAACAATTGCCTGTATACAATTTCTATCAGCCTACAATTCTGTTTATTGGAAATTTATGAAACTTATTATGACCAGAAGTAGACAGAACTCAAGCAAAAGTCTCAATATCCACATTTTAAGGGTGGCTTATACATTACGCATTTTCAGTCGAAGTCTAATTGTTACGCAGGAAGTCGTCAAAAAATCGGATATGCTCGGTAATATCTGGTCTCTTGTAGGCTTCGTGCTCCCATGAGGCTTTGATCAAAGCTGCCCAGTTATCGGGAGGCGTGACAGACAGTGACATAGAAGGACGTAGCCTCTTCTTTATGAAATCTTCCAAACTGTTGGAAAGCTGCTGTTGAATATGATAAGCGGCATCCATGCCGTACCACATCTCCCACAAAACTATAGCGAGACTGTAAATGTCGGCCTTGCTGTCGTAGTTATGATCTGACTGAAGCAGAACCTCAGGGGCCATGTAAGCCGGGGCACCTACAACGCTGTGTGCGATATCCACCATTGGCTTGGTGAGGCCTACGTCGGTCAGTTTAACGACATTGTTTTCTCCAACCTAGAATGGCAACATTTGATCTTCAATGAAAGATGGAATTGATTACAAGAAAACTATTTATTGCCTGGATGTATAACTTAACGAAACTCAAAATATTCTTCCTAACTCCCAAAAATGTATCGTATATATATATATATATATATATATATATATATATATATATATATATATATATATATATATATATATATATATATATATATATATATATATATATATATATATAAACTAAGCTTTTAATATATGTAGTGTCAGTGAGTGTGTATGTGTGTGTGTGTGTAAATAATCACTTTTAAAATACACAATATATCAATATGTATCAATCAAACCAAATGATGGCGTGATCAAACTTGGATAATAATAATATTCGAACATATTTATTTTACATCCTTAATTTAGCTCAGGCTAGTATTTTGTCAAGGATTTCTGATCATAATTTTCTTTGCTTTCATCAGAATATAATAGCATTTAACATTTCTTGTAACTGTATAAAATACTCTCATCAATGAGACGTCTCGAGAACTATTGGACGCAAAATAAATTATTCTTGGCATCAGCTTCACGTGCGGAAAATAAGTTCACTAATCTTTGAGACTCGATTTATTTGTAAAGTTTTTTTTTAAAAGTACTGGCACGTACGTGGCAAAAATTACTAAAAATAATTAGAAATATATTTTGAAGCATTAAAATGAAAGCCTAATCATGCGACAGTGGTAGGTGTTCAAGACAGAGTTTGAAAGAGAAACCCGAGTGATACCATGTAATTTAGAATGAAGAATTATTTTATTATATACCACAGGTTTTACAGATTCAAACCAATATACAGTGGTTTTATACAGGCTTAGCTTACTTAACACGAACAAATTGAATCAACCATCGTTTTGAGACTCCTTTAATAGAGTTAATATGCCAGTAATGTAATGTTATACGAACCAAAATATTATCCAGCTTGATGTCTCTGTGGACAAAACCTTTATCATGCAGGTACTTGAGTCCATTGCAGATTTGGATGGCATAGGACGCCATAAATTTCATCGCACGTAACTGATGTCCTGAGCCATTGGACATTTTCCCAGGATTCTCAACGTCCGGACCAATGAAAATGTTCTTTAAGGTATCCTTGCACATCTCCAGGATCATAATCCACTGCACGCCCTTTCTCTGACTCGTATTCCGGTACTTGAAGGTTGCGCCATAATATTTGACAATATGTTCATGGTCGAGGTCCCTGTTAGGTGTTAGAACACGGTATTACCTGTGAGTTTTATTGTTAAGAGTCCTATTGTATAACAAAATTATGAAACCAAGTGTGTTACGACGCAAAAATATATGAAAACGCAAATAATATGCAGGGTCTACTGGTGGCGTATTTTAATTTTAATACCATCTACTTAGTTCTAAGTATCACAATTTTTGCAAGTTTAAATCGTTTGTTTTTAAACGGACATCATAGCCGGAAAGATACATAACAAATTAAATCACGATTGTCCCACTTCAAATTTCAAAGAATGAATGTTTGGCGTTCTTGAACAACATAATAAACACATAATATTCTATAAGAAAATGAAATAAAATATTGAGCTCAAAAACAAATAATATCAGAAGCTCATATGTAGGAATACAATCGAGCCTGACAACATTCGGAATTAGTAGAAATAATTTGTATTTATGATTATGAAGAAGAGAGTAGAAAAACAATCATAAATACGGACGAGTTAAAACAAACAACACGAGTGATTGATATAAATGATGAATACCAATTTCGAGAAGTAAATCTTGTAAGAAATTTAGACACGCCATCTACCTGAGTGTGCGATCCTCTAGAAGAATGTCTGTTACTGTGCTTTCATTCAATGGATCTCTACAAACCTTCAGAGCTACAGGTAGGGCACGCCCGTCGCCTCTTTTCCCGCCTTTAATATGCGCCAAGTAAACGTCAGCGAAGCTTCCACTTCCAATGGCAGCCTCATCCATCTTCCAGGATAAGTCTTCCAATTTGTAGTCAAATTTCATGATGTAATTAACAAAAAAAATATCAAGTTCTCCCTGCAGCTTATAACATTTTGGTATCAAGGTAGGGTAGATGTCATTTAAGTTCTGGTCGTATTCCTGCATCTCCTGCGTAAGGTTCTTTATCATTTGTCTATCTGCTTTGAGAAAGTCATTAATCATCTTTGCAATTGTGTCTATCCCGTTCATGAATTTGCTAAAGTATCTATGCACTTTCGCTTTCATTTCTTTGTTCTGGAATATGCTGGCTATAAAGAGACTCATGGCCTCGCAGATTTTCACCTCTGGAGACATTCTGGAATTTCTAAGTAAGCTCCTGACCTCTTTGTTTTTTGATGGTAGATCTAAGCTTCCTGCGCTGCACACTACAGCGCCTAATCCTTTTACCGACGATATGTCCTCGTCCACAGAACTCATTTTAGCTTTCTTGAATAGATGTTTAACCGGGGCCTGTTTCTTAATGGACTTGTGAAGGTCAGTGATCACTTTACTTTCGCCATCCAGCAAGGCTCCTAAAGTGAAATACAGGTATTTACAATGGAGGGTCAGTCAGATAAAGATGTAGATGAAACACTAACAGTATCTTGCTCAGTCATTTATTTACTTCATTTCTGTTATTACTGGTTAAATATTGAATACTTAATATTATTCATGGAGCAAGATTTCTTTCCGTTCCAAGTTTTTCATTTTTTGTCTTCACATAAACATCCTCTGGTGAATACAAATATCACTTTACCTTTTAAATAGGGACGATATAATATTGTATCGTCTAGTTAAACCAGGAATAAAATCTGACTTGGTGATAATACGGTCAATGCATAATGTCTGATAGAAATTGTTTTCAAAATTATTATTATTATTATTATTATTATTATTATTATTATTATTATTATTATTATTATTATTATTATTATTATTATTATTATTATTATTGTTGTTGTTGTTGGTATTATTATTATTATTATTATTATTATTATTATTATTATTATTATTATTATTATTATTATTATTATTATTACTACTACTATTATTATTATTGTTGTTGTTGTTGTTGTTGTTGGTATTATTATTATTATTATTATTATTATTATTATTATTATTATTATTATTATTATTATTATTACTGTGGCACTACAATTATGTTAAACAACTGCCCTGATTTTCTCAGATTTTTCGATCTACAACATGGCATTATTCTTAGCATTTTAATTCCATACTGTAAGTCTGTATATTTAGTCAACGTGGAAAGAGAAAATGTTTTAAAATTTTCTTCACTTTCTGTTGGTACAACCGATTAACCGTAATGTTAAAATTTTGACTTTTGTGATTAAATCTATTTCATGTCTCAAGGTGATATTTCCTACACAGATACACACGAGGGGTATTTGAAAAGTTCTGAATACTAGTACAAGGTCGAAGTTTTTTATTGGTTATCAGTACGTCAGTACATAGCCTCAAAGCACTTTTTCCGATCCTTTGGAAATGTTCTCAGTTTGACTATCCTTTTATTACATGCCATTTTGTTGGCATAGTGTCTGTACACTGGAACACTGTGTCTCCAAGACTTTGAAGGCTATCCAGACATTTGCTCCTCAATGACTATTTCATAACGGAATTCAGATGAAGATAAGCATACCTATTATGAGTATGTTGTAAAGTTTTGATTATGTGCTCCTTCCAGACGTTAAGTTGTCGTGGGGTAGATGGTTATATAAAGGAGGATGGTTCGGTAATTTTGCCACAAATTTAGGTGACACTTTGAAACCTAAATAATGTCAAGGATGCTAGTATAGTCAGGCACAGGTATCCATACGCCCGAACCATTGGCATCGAAATTTAATACCTATACAATTGTTTTGAGACTTTGATGAATTCGACCGATTTGCATGTTTGCTCCAATCCAAATTTTATTATTTTTTCTTGACTCAGGTCTCAGACAGTCTCATTCCAAAGTCTCTGTTCAAATTTAACGAGGAGTTGTTTGTAGATTTCAACATAACACTGATTTTGATCAGCCATCAAAAAAACGCGAGACCCATCTTGCACAAGCCTTTCTGAGCTTTAAGTTGTTTTTCAATATCCTAAAACAGATGAGGAATTAATGACGGTGATGGTATAGATATAGTCCACTCTCTGTATTATATCCTTTTTTGACATATATCTTCATCAACGAGAGCCTTCACAGCTGCCATACGCAGACCAATGGTCTTTCAGAACTTGTGTCACCTTCCATGGCTTCATCATCATTTTGGAACGATCAAATAGATTCAAAATTGTAAAATGTGACAGAGAATTATTTATGTGATCTCTATTAAATCGGCTTTGATGTCAGAAAGAGAATAAAGTAAGAGCGCCCAGATTATAAAATATGCCTTTGGCATAGTTCTAGAATAGATCTCCTTCTCTGGCATATTTATGCCACTATTTTTCACCTGTGTTACATCACATGCATACGTCTACAGGTGTCATGTACATGCATACGTCTACAGGTGTCATGTACATGCATACGTCTACAGGTGTCATGTACATGCATACGTCTACAGGAGCCATGTACATGCATACGTCACCAGGTGTCATGT
Organism: Potamilus streckersoni; assembly: GCA_016746295.1. Lineage (NCBI taxonomy): Eukaryota > Metazoa > Mollusca > Bivalvia > Unionida > Unionidae > Potamilus > Potamilus streckersoni. Next base: position 5,939,368 of record JAEAOA010000587.1, on the reverse strand, counting down.
ACATGCATACGTCTACAGGTGTAATGTACATGCATACGTCTACAGGTGTCATGCAGATGCATACGTCACCAGGTGTCATGCACATGCATACGTCTACAGGTGTCATGTACATGCATACGTCACCAGGTGTCATGTACATGCATACGTCACCAGGTGTCATGTACACGCATACCTCTACAGGTGTCATGTACCTGCATACGTCTACAGGTGCCATGTACATGCATACGTCACCAGGTGTCATGTACATGCATACGTCTACAGGTGTCATGTACATGCATACGTCACCAGGTGTCATGTACATGCATACGTCACCAGGTGTCATGTACATGCATACGTCTACAGGTGTCATGTACAAGCATACGTCTACAGGTGTCATGTACCTGCATACGACTACAGATGCCATGTACATGCAGACGTCACCAGGTGTCATGTACATGCATACGTCTACAGGTGTCATGTATATGCATTCGTCTACAGGTGTCATGTACGTGTATACGTCTACAGGTGCCATGTACATGCATACGTCACCAGGTGTCACGTACATGCATACGTCTACAGGTGTCATGTACATGCATACGTCACCAGGTGTCATGTATATGCATACGTCTACAGTTGTCATGTACATGCATACGTCAGCAGGTGTCATGTACATGCATACGTCTACAGGTGTCATGTGCATGCATACGTCTACAGGTGTCATATACATGCATACGTCTACAGGTGTCATGTACGTGCATACGTCTACATGTGTCATGTACATGCATACGTCTACAGGTGTCATGTACATGCATACGTCTACAGGTGTCATGTACATGCATACGTCTACAGGTGTCATGTACCTGCATACGACTACAGGTGCCATGTACATGCAGACGTCACCAGGTGTCATGTACATGCATACGTCTGCAGGTGTCATGTACATGCATACGTCTACAGGTGTCATGTACCTGCATACGACTACAGGTGCCATGTACATGCAGACGTCACCAGGTGTCATGTTCATGCATACGTCTACAGGTGTCATGTACATGCATTCGTCTACAGGTGTCATGTACGTGTATACGTCTACAGGTGCCATGTACATGCATACGTCAGCAGGTGTCATGTACATGCATACGTCTACAGGTGTCATGTACATGCATACGTCACCAGGTGTCATGTATATGCATACGTCTACAGTTGTCATGTACATGCATACATCACCAGGTTTCATGTACATGCATACGTCTACAGGTGTCATGTGCATGCATACGTCTACAGGTGTCATGTACATGCATACGTCACCAGGTGTCATGTACATGCATACGTCACCAGGTGTCATGTACACGCATACCTCTACAGGTGTCATGTACCTGCATACGTCTACAGGTGCCATGTACATGCATACGTCACCAGGTGTCATGTACATGCATACGTCTACAGGTGTCATGTACATGCATACGTCACCAGGTGTCATGTACATGCATACGTCACCAGGTGTCATGTACATGCATACGTCTACAGGTGTCATGTACAAGCATACGTCTACAGGTGTCATGTACCTGCATACGACTACAGATGCCATGTACATGCAGACGTCACCAGGTGTCATGTACATGCATACGTCTACAAGTGTCATGTATATGCATTCGTCTACAGGTGTCATGTACGTGTATACGTCTACAGGTGCCATGTACATGCATACGTCACCAGGTATCACGTACATGCATACGTCTACAGGTGTCATGTACATGCATACGTCACCAGGTGTCATGTATATGCATACGTCTACAGTTGTCATGTACATGCATACGTCAGCAGGTGTCATGTACATGCATACGTCTACAGGTGTCATGTGCATGCATACGTCTACAGGTGTCATATACATGCATACGTCTACAGGTGTCATGTACGTGCATACGTCTACATGTGTCATGTACATGCATACGTCTACAGGTGTCATGTACATGCATACGTCTACAGGTGTCATGTACATGCATACGTCTACAGGTGTCATGTACCTGCATACGACTACAGGTGCCATGTACATGCAGACGTCACCAGGTGTCATGTACATGCATACGTCTGCAGGTGTCATGTACATGCATACGTCTACAGGTGTCATGTACCTGCATACGACTACAGGTGCCATGTACATGCAGACGTCACCAGGTGTCATGTTCATGCATACGTCTACAGGTGTCATGTACATGCATTCGTCTACAGGTGTCATGTACGTGTATACGTCTACAGGTGCCATGTACATGCATACGTCAGCAGGTGTCATGTACATGCATACGTCTACAGGTGTCATGTACATGCATACGTCACCAGGTGTCATGTATATGCATACGTCTACAGTTGTCATGTACATGCATACATCACCAGGTTTCATGTACATGCATACGTCTACAGGTGTCATGTGCATGCATACGTCTACAGGTGTCATGTACATGCATACGTCTACAGGTGTCATGTACGTGCATACGTCTACAGGTGTCATGTACATGCATACGTCTACAGGTGTCATGTACATGCATACGTCTACAGGTGTCATGTACATGCATACGTCTACAGGTGTCATGTACGTGCATACGTCTACAGGTGCCATTTACATGCATGCGTCTACAGGTACCATGTACATGCATACGTCTACAGGTGCCATGTACATGCATACGTCTACAGGTGTCATGTACATGCATACGACTACAGGTGCCATGTACATGCATACGTCTACAGGTATCATGTACATGCATACGTCTACACTTGTCATGTACATGCATACGTCTACAGGTGTCATGTACATGCATACGTCTACAGGTGTCATGTACGTGCATACGTCTACAGGTGTCATGTACGTGCATACGACTACAGGTGCCATGTACATGCATACGTCTACAGGTATCATGTACATGCATACGTCTATACTTGTCATGTACATGCATACGTCTACAGGTGTCATGTACATGCATACGTCTACAGGTGTCATGTACATGCATACGTCTACAGTTGTCATGTACGTGCATACGTCTACAGGTGCCATGTACATGCATACGTCTACAGGTGTCATGTACGTGCATACGTCTACAGGCGTCATGTTGATGCAGAGGCAGCTTATTTTATAAAAAGATGTTATAGTTTCCATCGATCTGTATGAAACTGTTTACTTTAGCAGAGAAATAAAACATACTATATTCAGAACTTTTCAAAAAACAATCGTGTATCAATCTATAAGGACTTTTCTTAGAACATCAAACAATAAATGACGACTGAGTGTCTACATAGATCTATGTTACACAATAAATGTCGACTGATTGTCTACATGCATCTACATTAGCACAGTATGCAACTCTATTTTGGATTTATAAATAAAACTTGGCTATCTATCACACTTCAAAATGAGAATTCTTGCTTGGCGCCTATTTCAGCTGATGCTTTATTGCGTCACGCGAAATATAAATTTTACTACTATCTCCTCCCTTTTGGAAATGTTCACCTACATTGTTATCTAGCTGGAGATAAAGCCCTGGCTGAATGATGATATAGTGCACTATTCTTATCGGGACTACAATAAATGAGAAAGGTTTGCTAGGGAAAAACGAAAACACCATTACGTCATGCATCTTGAGAGTTTGTCGTAGACAGACAGTACACAGATTTACACGCACTCATTGAGTAGCATTGCCAATTTAAATTTTCCAATACAGGAAAATCAAATGTTGGTCGAGGTAAATAACTCATTTCATACTCTCGATAGTAAACCTTCGCAATCTATACATACCTTCACACTTGGTTATCTGATCTTCCATCAAGACAAAGTCTCGCTTGAATACACGAATGATTTTGTTCTTTATGTCTGCCACAATATTATTGCTTTTCTCCCAGTTGTTTAGAACGGTGGCTAGCTTCTGTGCTACCTTCATCTCTAGTTCTTTATGCAGCTTCCTCTCGTCCCTGGTAGGTGGATATTCATTAGGTGCCCAGTTAAATAACTCTTTCTACAAAAGTTGCAATTACGTCATTTTTTAAACAAAGAACTATATTCCAAGAAGAGCGTATCTATCATCACATTCATATGAAATATTCACATTCCTTCTTTCTACGTAAACGTGTGATTAAAGATGACGATACCACAAACACTGTATAATGTATGTAAAATATTCTTATGCTAGGTAAGTTGACAATAAAACTAAAATAGCCTTCATATAGGATACAATACTTTTCAACTGCTTCGTTATTGTTGTTTTACTTGGTTATTTTAATAGGTATTAACTGTACGCGGACAATTGCGTTTGGGAAAGCCGGACATCTTTGAAAATTGGTTCTATCAGGAAATAACCGTTATGGAAGATTTCAGTAAATAGTTAGATGGATGATTGGAACAGAATATTATGAAGAAAAAAAATCAATTTATGGAAACTTTACAAAATGCTGCCTAGCTAATTTCAAAGCTGTCTCGTGAGGACTATTGCAAAATCCAACCTGAAGTTCTTGAGATTTCAACGCATCCTCTACTCTTTTGCAAATTAGGTCAACCTCTGTATCCATGTTTCTTTTCAGATTGGCCAAAGATTCGTCGGCATTCTTCTCTATTAGATTCATCTGTTTCTGGATGGCTTCGAACTTCTCTTGCACCTTGTCTTTGTTCTTGGAGGCGAGGACTCGCGATACTTTAAGCGAGTATGCGGAACGCTTCAGCATAGCTGATATCCATCTATAGTACAAAAAGAGCGAGATTTATGACAGATACAGTGAACAAACTATGTTACTAGATACTGAAGATACTGGGCACAAAACGAATGAACAATTGCGAAATACAAATTAAATTTTTATATAAAACTGACAGATCTCAGAGAATGTCAATCGGTGCTCAAGGTAGTATTAGCAGTGTGATAAAGCCTTTTCACCAATTCTTATGCAAAACATGAACTATTTCAAAACATTTTTAACCTACGTCATGTTTGCATTAGAAATTGTATTTCCAACGCTAGAAAAATAGTTAAACCACACCAGTTATCTATTAAGGACAAGCTAATAAGAAACCTGAATGTCCACAGGCGGATTTTGAATGATTCTAAACGTGTTGGTGTGAATTTTTAAACATTTTGGTTTCTGACAGTGAATTGTAAAGCTGAATGAACATCATATATGCGTTAGTTTGACTGACATGCTTTTGATTACATGTATATGTACAGTACTTTATGTAGTGTTACAAGAACTCAGAGTACAAGCCCGACAATTGTACCTATAGTGACTGTTGAGTCTGCTCCTAAGGCTGTCGTGTAACAAAATGGAGACAGCCGAAGACAACCTCTTGTAGTCAGCTGTCTGTGTGCCATACTCGATAGCTTTAGCTGCCTGTAAAACAAGGCATGCAGTGATGTTAATAACATACTAAAAAGGTATGCAATTATGATAATGGCATGCAAAAAAGGTATGCAATTATGTTAATGACATGCAAATAAGGTATGCAATTATGCTAATGACATGCAAATAAGGTATGCAATTATGTTAATGACATGCAAATAGGGTATGCAATTATGTTAATGACATGCAAATAGGGTATGCAATTATGTTAATGACATGCAAATAAGGTATGCAATTATGTTAACAACATACAAACTGTGTATAAAATTATGTTAATAGCATATAAAAATTCGTAGCGATAAGGTGTTCTACAGGTTTTGCTAAACAAATGAAAACCGTAGTTAATGCATTCCATAAAATTTCTAAAAAAACGTCCAAATCTATATTATGAAATTGAAAGTATGTTTGGAAGTTTCAACGAATAAAACTATTAATAGATCATTATATCTTTTGGTTTTTCAGTGGTTAAAATAATTAAGTATATCCTTATTTCACATGTTTATCATTGTGGATCGAATCCGATACGTTTTTTTTTTGTCATTGCAGCCATTGTTATATTTCTTGTTGGAAGAGAGGTCCAGAGGACGCTACGTAAAGAAATATGTAAAATTTACTGACGAAGAAAGATTTAGGAACTTAACACCAAAAGCTTTTCGGTTGCATTAATATAACAAACTAACACTAGAATGCGATCTTAATTTCAAGGAAATTGCACTGCAAGGAGAAACGGATTTCTACGACACTCTTACAGAAACATCTGCTCTTTTTCTTATCTAATTTTCCATGATAGTTACAAAAATGTTAAAACACCCCAATGTATTCATTTCAAATCTTGACATGCTGATATATCCCTCTAATGTTAAAACACCCCAACGTATACATTTCATATCTTAAATTGTGGATATATCCCTCTAATATTAACGGCAGAATTGTTTCGGGAGGGGGGGTAAATTCAACGCAAAAATGACACCACGAACGAAGATGGTTCCGGGGTTAAGTGGTCTGTCCAGGCAAAGACGTTATTGACGATGTCATCAATGGAAGGGTTGCTAAAATGTATGTGATCGAAACTTCTAGATATAAATCATGACTGATAGTAGTAAGTTTCGGGATGTACTGTAGTAAAGAGACTCTACTGATTTTCTTAGATGGCAGATTCGGACCAGTACAAACATTAAAAGACCTGGGAGGGCCACTGGAAAAGCATTGGAAGGAAAATTAATTCCTGAGGAAGCACACAACATTAATGCATTTAAACGAGAGTTAAAGGTAAAACGGTAAAATGTTCAAACAAAAAAGAAAAAGATCGAATTTTTGGCATATGAAAAGTAACGTGTGCGTGCGTGCGTGCATATATAGGTAGGTAGGTAAGTAAGCAGGCATGTATGTATGTACGTTTGTATGCATGTGGATGGATGGATGGATGGATTGGATCCATGCATGCTGCATTTTTAAATATTGAAATTGCATATTTTTGTATCGATACATATATACCTTGCAACATGCTGAACCTAGCAAAACAGAATAATAACCACTAAAACAGATAAAGCTAGCTTTCAAAAGTAATTGCTTAATCCCTTCGATATATATATATATATATATATATATATATATATATATATATATATATATATATATATATATATATATATATATATATATATGACAAGTAAAATTTTCTTTCTTTCTCTTACGTCTGTCAGAGATATATAACAGAGTTGCTCCTCTTTTAATCCCGGATATAAGCTGCTAAGTTTTTTCCATATGAATTCCTGCAGAGCAGGACGGTCATTTTCAGGAATCTGGTCCCATTTATTTACTACGAACAGTGCAGCCTCAGGGTTAAAATCCTCACCAGCAGATGTGACAACAGTCCGAAGAAAGTCTTGCAGCTTTAAGTTAATAATAATAATAATAATAATAATAATAATAATAATAATAATAATAATAATAATAATAATAATAATAATAATAATAATAATAATAATAATAATAATGATAAGACGAAGAATAAAAAGAAGAATAAAAAGAAGAAGAAAAAAGATACCAATGTGACGTTACATCTGACACATCATATGTCATATATCATATCCGACCCCCAGGGGTAGAAATGGTTAAATGTATTCTTGTGATGTTGAAGATTGGATTATCCAAAAACATGATTCCACCTGCCCAAGTGTATATCTGATATGTGTTACGTATGGTTATGTCGATTGTTTAAAAGCGAAGACATAATGGTATTTCAAATCAGCGTATGTGTGCGTGCGTGTGTGTGTGTGTGTGAGTGTGTGAAAACGAAGAAACATGCGAAACTAAATTTTAACTGGCCTGGTTAATAATTATTTATTGTCAGTCTGGTAATATTTTCATACCGACATACCTACATACCGACACACACGCACACACATACAAAATATATGTGACGTGATTATGAGTTTTAACGTAGCTTTAACAATGTGTCAGTCATATCGCTAAGATGTTTGCAGTGTGACAGTTTATAGTGATGTCTAGCACTGGGCCGACCAGTCCGAACACTAACCTCTTAATATTGAGCGTCAAGCTAGGCAGCTGTTAGTAACATTTTTTAAGTCTTTTATGACTCGATCAGGTATCGAACCCACGACCTCCCGCATCCGAGGCGGACGCTCTAACAACTAATCCACCAGAGCGGTATAGCTCTATATATATATATATATATATATATATATATATATATATATATATATATATATATATATAGAGAGAGAGAGAGAGAGAGAGAGAGAGAGAGAGAGAGAGAGAGAGAGAGAGAGAGAGAGAGAGAGAGAGAGGAGAGGGGGAGAGAGAAAGAGAGAAAGCGAGAGAGAGGGAGAGAGGGAGGGAGGGAGATTTACCCTTCCTTTCGATACACCGCCCGCATTGGTACTATTTATCACGTAAATAGAGCCAAAGGACTTTTCCAAGTATTTGCTGATATATTTCATCATTTTCCCCGCTCCACCAATGCCAGGAGTATCCACAATGACGATACCATCCTAGTAAATTTCAGGAATAAAAGACATTAATGAATAGACTTTCTTATGACATCATACGCTAATATAAAGTACAATAAAAAAAGCTTTCCAGTTTCAGGACCAAACTAAATGCCATGAAATAAGTAAAATGTACTGCAAGAAAGGTAATAGGCAACAAAGGTCAACCTCGAGCTATGGAAACCATGGAAACGGAGAAATGGAGAAAAAAATCCCACTAAAATATTGGCATAATGGTAAATTTGCAGAAGGTAGCAATATGATCTAAAGGAGATATAGCTGAAAGATGACTAAGTTTTGGGTGAAACATGACGGAAAGTGGTTATGGAAGCATAGCCTGCATATAAACGGTGGCTGTACATTAACAATTCAATTAATATGTTACTTGAATACAATTAACGTAATTTTTTTCCAAATATGGATTTTTCGTATTGATCTTTCACTCCACTGTGGAATGAAAATTTCTCTAGTGACATCTGATGTGTTTGAATCCATATCCTTCTCATAAATAAAAAAAATTAGTCCGTGTCCGTTAAAGAAATAAAAACTATGCTTGAGTTCATAAACTTTAAATAAAAGAAAACAATAGGAATCCATGACCCTTTAATTATTGCAAATAATGCTGCATTCCACGTCCCTTAAACAAATCAAAACAATGATGAAGTCCATACTATGATAAAGTCCATGTCCTTTAAATAAATGAAAACAATGAGGAAGTCCATGTCCTTTAAATAAATGAAAACAATGATGAAGTCCATGTCCTGTAAATAAATGAATACAATGATGAAGTCCATGTCCTTTAAATAAATGAAAACAATGAATAAGTCCATGTCCTTTAAATAAATAAATGCAATGATGAAGTCCTTGTCCTTTAAATAAAAGAAAACTATGAAGTCCATGTCCTTCAAATAAATGATAACGATGATAAAGTCCATGTCCTTTACACAAAGGAAAACAATAGGAATCCATGTCCCTTAAAGAAATGAAAACAAATGTTGGATGACATGTCCCGTAAATAAGCTGAAACAACAATAGAGTCCATGTCTCTTAAAGAAGTGAATACAGGGCAAGAGTCCATGTTTCTTAAAGAAGTCAATACAAGGCTAGAGTCCAGGTCTCTTAAAGAAGTGAATACAGGGCTAGAATCTATGTCTCTTAAAGAAGTGAATACAGTGCTAGAGTCCATGTCTCTTAAAGAAGTGAATACAGGCCTAGAGTCCATGTCTCTTAAAGAAGTGAATACAGGGCTAGAGTCCATGTCTCTTAAAGAAGTGAATACAGGGCTAGAGTCCATGTCCCTCTACACCCATATTGTCACAAATTCTGGCATAGTTAACAAACTTCAGACAGAGAAGCAGGTAATGTGTGCTTCATACCTGTTATTGATTGTAATATATGCAAAAATTACCCATAGCAGCAGGAGTCTGTACCTATCTACTTACATACCTACATACATACACGTTTATATGTTACAAGATGTGTTGTTGCATTTATGGTAGTTATAGATAACAAATTCTGCTTTAAAAATGAGCAAGCGTATGAACATCGCACAGTCGATCTGCTGAGTGGGTAACGAATATTATTAATTACTTTTATGTATATTTACTTTTCTTTATTTGTAATTTTTACTATTAAGTGTAATGTATAGCTGTAGTAATAAATGACCATGCCAAAATCAAGTTCACTGTGTACCTGTCTAGGGTCTTTTAATGTGTAAACAAGATACTGCAAAGCTTATATTTCTCTGTGAGTCTATCTATCTATCTATCTGTATATATATATATATATATATATATATATATATATATATATATATATATATATATATATATATATATATATATATATATATATATATATATACACACCTCCAACATAGGGAAAGGCCAAACCACTTCTATACGCTCAACTGGGCATTCACCATTGGCATCTACTTCCGTTAGATACTTCTTAAATAATTCCTGCCCCTTGCTTTCGCTTATATTAAGGCGTTCCGGTGCCTTTCGGCCTTTCTTCCCACTGTCTAGTTGGACGGAACGGTAATAGACAGTAGCCTCCTTTACTCCGCTTTTGTCCGATCTTATCTCACACATAGTTGCCGTAGACGAAAGCTGACTCGTAGGCAGAAGTTCACAACCAAGCAAAAGGTTAATCAATGTGCTCTTTCCAGCGGTTGTTTCACCTAAAAATATAATAAAAACATGTATTGTATTCGCGTGGTCACAAATTCTTTCTCACGGAATCACATGTTATTATCATGTATATTTTATTAGTTATTCTTTATATTATGGTCACCCATGAAGAGGATTGGCAGATTTTTTGTGGGCAATAAAAATAGAAACGTTTTATAACCTGTAGTCTTTAATGTGTACATTAACTGCCCAGAACAATTAAAAACTTATAATAACTTACATGGCAAATGTATACGTTGATTGAGTTTAATGAAAAGTAAGACTTAGGCCATGTACATTTTACCTTTTTCCAATTTAAATCTATTTTTTTTCTTCTTATCATCATTTATGTGCTTTTATTACTATGGTATAGACTAAGAAAAAGAGAGAATCAAAATAATCAAGGTTTGTAAAATCTAACAAATTCTTTCATCATCAAACTTATAAATGAAATGTAAAAGGAATTTGCAGTATTATGAACTGAATTCAACATAATCCTAAATAAATTATATTCAAGTCCAAAGAATATAATGTTCCGACTGAATTTCTGCAAACAGTTATGGTTTATTAAAATGGGATTGTCCAGATATACTTTGAGAAATTCATCATAGTTCCAGTTTAAATTTTAGTCCAATAAGCACTTTTGGAATTCCAATGAATAATCCGAAGAAATGTTCCTCTCAAATAATATGCAAACAGAACATGAAATACTTCTGCAGACTGATGTTACAACAAAATATATATATATATATATATATATATATATATATATATATATATATATATATATATATATATATTACCTCATTAATTGCATGGTTTGAGCTATTAAATTGTTTCCCTCATTAGAGCAACAACAATTTTAGCAATATCTCAAACAATTCGGGGAAATCTGGAGAATATTTGTTTCAATCAAGAAGCAACAAAAGAATTATATCAGTTCTACATACCTGCAATGAGAATGGTGCACTCATTTTTGCTGAGTTCAGCCGGTCTGTCTTGGAACTGTTTATTAATTTCTGAAGAAAATTGATACATCAGTGAAAACAGTGTTTATGTTTTTTTTTGTATTTGATACTATTTATTATAAAATACCAATATATCAGACTCTCTACGTTGATGTCGTTAATGCATTACATTCTCTCCGTATGCCTTTTTAAATTAAAGTTTGCTTTGAATGGTATTTTTCCATCTTTTGAAACTATGACAGAAAGTAGACATTAATTGCTTGCTTTTATTTCTTTCGTATATTATCAGCCCTCATATAGGTAATGCCAGAAAGAGGTTTTCCTAAGTACGGATTAGAAAGTCCCCCACCGAAAAATACTTAAGTAAATTTTATTTACAGATAGAAATTGCATACCATGGTAACATTTACCACCATTCCCGTGGCTTCGAACCTGGCCACCCTATCTGGATTCCATTATACGTACTCTTTGTTTAGTGGTTGATGCGCTCTCTAAACAATAGTTCCGTATCCATAACTGAACTGAATTACAGAACTAAGTTAAGTTTCTATCACATATTTTCAAACTATCTTTCGGTCACGTTCCTAATGGGACCTATTTTCGATGTAAATTTAAAGTGCTACGTTGTGGAAACAATCCTCATGTACACAGTTTACCTGGGATGGAGAATGTCGCAATGTCACGACTGACCTTTGTTACGCACGATTGCGGCTTGAATCGATACTGGAGGGAACAAAGGGGCGACTATCTTAAAAGGGAGGAAGTAACTGGAATCGGTACACAATTAATAAAATCCGGTTCAGTACCCACGAATGTAGTCCCAGTCTATTTTTAGATCACTTTTTCCGGTCTAAATTTAGTGGTGATACTAGAGTCAGATTTTGGCATTCTTGGTAAGGATTTAAAGGCAATTGTTTATTCTTTAAAATGTGAGCTTATGGTGTGGTTGTCTGTGTGTATTTCGGCGACAGTGCACATTGAGTAATAAGGTCATGGTGATGATCCGGAAGTGAATTCTGTGTTCCGTTGCCTGGTGTTTTGTTTACAATTCAGCCTCTCAAAAAAATGCAGGTCAACCCTTGACAAGAACTAAACCGTAAAGTCATCTTTGAAGGTATTTTAGATTAACATATGATTTGTATTGATTGTCACACAGTGGAAAGTTCAGTACTGAGAAACAAATGTAGAGAATATATAGTGAAATTAATTGTGTACTATGTCCAACTGGTAAAACCGGAAGAGGACTTTTTATTCACATCCAAGTCGTATCCTAGCCTCGCGAGAAAGAAATTTGACATGCGCGTGAGAAAATAGGCAGACTACAGTTCAAAGAGACCTCAGTATCAAATCAGGGCTAAGTTGGAGAAATATGTGCTAGGTACCTGTCCGAGGCAGATCTTTATTGTACGCTCAATTTAGGACCCTTTCAGTACTCGCCAGGATTTTGACCAACGCAGAGGTCTAGTAAGTTATAGAGTTATTTCTAATAGGTGGACTCCAAATGCATGTCATTCGTGAAAGGGAAAAGCGGGAATTCAGACTTCATAAGCTTCTTAAAGGTAAGAATACTTCGTCCGAATTTGTTGATCATTACTAACTGAGAGTTGTGAGTCTATACGTAGTATGTAAAATTGATTACTATAGTTATGCTAGTATGTAGAAGTTTACCTTTATTAGAGTTAATCTCACCTGCCTATTTGAGATATATACTATCGTATACTTATGTTGTTGAGAAATTACCAGTATACAAGATTGAATTACGTAGCTCGTTAGCCTGTGCCACTGTTAGGTGACGAAGTAGGGAGAACCTGTTTTGAGGTCATGGGGCCGGATAGAATAAAAAAGCAGAAGTTTGAAGGCCGACATGAGAACGGAAGTGGAAAAAGTGCAAGGGTGAAGGACGTAATCGATGGACGAAAGGCGTACTGGAGTACCAGTCAAGGAAAAGGAAATATCACAGATGAGTAAAGTAGCACGGACCGGTGGAAATCATATGATGAAATTGACAGATTAAATATTTCGACCGAGTAGATAAATTGTGGAAATCTACTTGTGCTGTGTGAATATTTAGGTCTCTTATTAAATTGTTATTCCTCACACTTTTTGTACATTATCCACATAGACCGTCGCCATTGCTGTCTTGGGGCTCGGATATATATATATATATATATATATATATATATATATATATATATATATATATATATATATATATATATATATATATATATATATATATATATATATCCATCTATTTAAATAAAACAATAATTGTACTTCATCTTACTAGATCAGGAATAATACCCTATGAGACACTGTTAGAGTAATTTTGGGAAAATTGTAAATGGCATCGTCTTTTAAGAAATAGTAAAACCGACATAAAAAGGTCAATATTACAATGCGGCACAGGGCGACAAACACACAATTTAAAATCGATGTATGCTTTATGTGCACCTCCTGCTCTTCAAATTGAGCAATAAATGCATGCAACGCCTTTCTACAGATCATCCAATTTTACAGATAGATTTATTATAATGGAGACGTTATGGAAAACTCAGTCGAGAATAGAAACAATCTTTAAGTCGCTGCCCTCATTGAAGAGTTTTAAATTATTTTTTTTCAGAATTCCAAGCAGATCATCTTAGATAAAATTTAAAGACTGGTTTAAGGGATAAATCTCTTCATTAGTAGAACTCGATTTAAATATTTAAAGACTGGTTTAAGGGATAAACCTCTTTATTAGTAGAACCCGATTTAGAGATTTAAAAACTGGTTTAAAGCATACATCTCTTCATTAGTAAAATCCGATTTAAAGATTTAAAGAATGGTTTAAGGGATAAATCTCTTTATTCGTAGAACCCGATTTAAATATTTAAAGACTGGTTTGAGGGATAAATCTCTTCATTAGTAAAACCCGATTTAAATATTTAAAGACTGGTTTAAGGGATAAATCTCTTTATTAGTAGAACCGAATTTAGAGATTTAAAAACTGGTTTAAAGCATAAATCTCTTCATTAGTAAAACCCGATTTAAAGATTTAAAGACTGGTTTAAGGGATAAATCTCTTTATTAGTAGAACCCCATTTAAATATTTAAAGACTGGTTTAAGGGATAATCTCTTCATTAGTAAAACCCGATTTAAATATTTAAAGACTGGTTTAAGGGATAAATATCTTTATTAGTAGAACCCGATTTACAGATTTAAAAACTGGCTTAAAGCATAGATCTCTTCATTAGTAAAACCCTATTTAAAGATTTAAAGACTGGTTTAAAGCATAAATCTCTTCATTAGTAAAACCCGATTTAAAGATCAAAAGACTGGTTTTAGGGATAAATCTCTTCATTAGTAAAACCCGATTATGATTCTATGTTTCATTTCTAGGAAAAGAATAAATTTCGAAGCGACTAAAACTTTAAATCTTCTATCTTCTAGGTTCTATTCAAAGAACTGTGTTGTGAACGCGATTTCACAAGTATTGAAGTTTCAATAGCACTACTATCAGCAAACACAACATCATGCACACTCCTGCCTGCTTCCAATGTTGCCAGCATCATTGTATTGACAAAGACATCACGTTATACACCTAAATATATTTGTTTAATAATATAAGGTGATTTTGGTCAATACCTACAACAATATATGAAAAGGAATAAATGTTTCTGCAAAAATCGACAACACAGATTGTGGATGGTCAGTGACAGCAAATGCATCATTTTGTGACGGGTTTAGTTTTACTACTGTTCTTCTGTGTGGTTAGATCTTGCCTTGAGACAGATGCCAGAAAAGCTGATTAAGTAAAAGAAAATGTTACCCATGAAAACTTGGTTCAGATCCATCTGGAACTGTTTTGGTAACTCATTAAAAAATTCATAGCTTTTCGAGTACTTCTGTTTCAGTTTCAATCTATTTTGTTTATCCTCTTCTATAGCTTTTTTGAGTCCCTCGTGTTTCTATATCACAAATTAAAGGAATATAATTCAAACTTTATATGCGAGAATTCAAATAAAATGTCAAAGTCAGCATATAAAATTTGAAAAAGATGTAGTTTTACTGAACACCAGCACTTTAAGACTATTTAGCGCCGTAGAAAATGTTATACGTAAGATTTTTTAAGTTAATAAAAGATTTATTATCGACCAGCGATGATTAAAAAAACAGATAAAAGCATGAACCATTAAATGGTGATGATAAATTGAAAAAGACAAGGTTTTTTTAAGAACGGAAGACGAGAAGGAAATTACATTTAAATACCCTAAATTTGACTACATCTGGTATTTAAATTTGATGCAGCACTGAGTTTAAAATCAAAGAGAGTTTCCAAATCCAGTTATACCACAAATATTTAAACATGGAATAACAGCACTGACTATATAACGGTGTTTAAAGAAACAGCTTTGCGTCGAAATACCGGATTTTTTTACTCATCAAAATTCTTGCTGGTAATTTCACATCAGAATTAATACATGTTTGAATTTTAAATGAAGATCTAAATATTGTAGGTACAATATATTAGTTTATATAGTTCCATATAATGTAAACTAAAAGCCTACTTGAACCGCGTACTTGCGATTCTCGGGAAAAAATTTAGAGCATTGAGGGTTCAGTAGTGTCAGGTGTTAATAACTCTGTATTCCTACTAGAGAAATCGAGGTATATAGAATTTCCTATAGAAATATAAACTAAATAATATTATCACAGAGATTAGACAAGTTCATATTCGTTAGAGAATTTTGATTTATACTAAATAACACTATCATACAGGCTAGAGAATTTTATTTCGTACTAAATAGCACTATCATACAGGATAGAGAATTTTCATTTGTACTAAATAACAATATCATATAAGTTAGATAATTCTAATTCGTACTCTAATTTCTTTCCGTGGAACCAAAATGACAATACTTAGATTTGAATTAATTACTGTGTCTAAAACGCACGAAAGCCTATACTGCCGACTTTGTTCCATCATTTTTGGGGGTAACTTGTGCATGGTCTAAATGGTGTGGAGATTGGAGAATGTTAAACGTTACACTGCTTATTGTTTCACGCTTACCTGAAGCTGTACAAATCTTAATCGTTCGTTCTCATCTCATTAAAGTGCATGCATTATAGATAAAACGTCTTAACTCACCTCACCTTCACTATGGTCGCTGATTGGAGCATTATGTGTGCTTTGAAAGTATTCTGCAATTCGTTTCTTGGCTTCATCTATATGAGACAGATGGTTTGTTGGTATACCCAATTCTTTCATGACAGTGAACGCACTTCGAAGGTCTGGTATCTTTATAATGTCATCCACATTGCTGATGACAACAGACTCGCGTCGAACCTTTTTGTCCATATTGAAATCTCTGTCTATCTACGCCTTGTACATCGTCTGAACAATCTCCTGGTCCTGGTTTAGTAACAAAACATCTTTTAAGAAATGCAGTTATATTACTTTGGATTCATCATTCTTGTACCTGTTGACACCGCTCCGGAGGCCTAGTGGTTAAAGCATCCGCCTCAGATACGAGAGGTCGTGGGTTCGATCTCCGATCGAGTCATTCCAAAGCCTTATAAAAATGGTACTAACAGCTGCCACGCAAAACGATCAGCATTAAGAGGTTAGTGTTACGACGGGTCGACCGGGTGTCCGGATATGGCGACTGGGTGCGGCATGATGTCCCAGTGCTAGACATCACTAAAAACTGCCACAAAACAGACATTACAGCGATATGACTGAAACACTGTTAAAGCTACGTTAAAAATCCTAATCACTGTACATGTTGAGCTCATAAATTTTATGCGTAACTATTCGATCGCAGTCATACGCAAAAAAATGGAATATAAAGTAATCCAGACACAATTGCCGAAACTGTGTAACTTGGAATAAACAAATGGGTTGCTTTGGTTAATGCATAAGAATTATTACAATGCTTTGTTATATTAGATCCTCTAATGCTGAACTCTCGTGACTGCAGTTATTGACCCATGTAAATGTTTATAACAAACGCACTGAGCCGCGTAAGAATCTTTGTATTGCTGTATTAACTCTCTTATTAAGTTTGTTTGTCCAAAGAAATAGTTTTTTACTCCACTGCCAAAGGTCGTGCAATACCCATCTGAGAAAACAGCTTAATTATTTAATTATTTTCCTATACAAATACATATAATGTTCTACATGCTTTGTTTATAACATTGATCAATAACGCAGATTATTATATGTTCATCTTTTTTCTTTTTTCTCCGTTAACTTTATATTGTCAAAATCGTGCAATATTCCCCGATATTGAACACCTCCTTACTGTTTCCCGCGCGCAAAGTAACTATTTTCTAACGTAAACAATTTTTTAGGAATCAACTAAAGCAGATATTTCATGGACGGCCACATACCAGCATATGTTTCATAGACTGACACATACAAACTGCTTTGGATCATTCCCCTTTTACTTTTTTAATACAATGTTTAAAATTTAGCTAAATATAGACGCTAAACAGGGTTCTCACAATCAAACTCAAGTTATACACATAAACTGTCTTCTTTAGCTGTTATAAATGGCCAAAATTTACTTAAAACTTTACATCTTGAATTTAATCAAAAAATATATTTTCACAGGTCGGTAAATCTGAATTAGATGAGCGATATTATAGGTTCTCAAGGCTGATTACACATTTTGAAATTGTACTGTAATTTCGAGTATATTACAAGTGCAGTTACATCCTCCTTGCTGCATTCAAAATGAAATAAACATTAGATTTCACAGCATCTTTTCGATAATTGCAATGGAAAGGCTTCACAATTTTCCCACATTATAATCTGAATCATTCAATGACAGAAAATAAACACGTATGCCGATGTCAACCCAATTCAAAATGTTTAAATTGGCAGACGCTGCTGGAATCCGATGCAAGTCACTTCATGTAGAAAACATCCAGACCATAATCAAAAGATTGCGTTGAATCGACAAAAATACTAAAACGTATTCATTCCAGATCAAATGGAAAAGTTGTTGCAATGCGTATTCATTAACAATGTTACTCCAGATTTCAATTTTAAGTAGAGCAAGCGCCATTGTCTTTCGAAACTTACGTCTAGCGCGCGACCAACTTCATATTTATCTAGGCGGAGTTATGCGCTCATTAATAATGTTGTGTAATAATCCATCAACGCTTTTGTATTTAGTTTGGAATACGGCATATATTTAGTTACTTTGTTTCTTGCAGTTTAATTTTGATTATATATTTAATTCTTGGAAGAATAAGAAATGAGTATATAATAAAAAGGTTACTTTATTTGTATGGGAAAATATGAACTCGTTTTGTCGGAAGGATATACTGCCCTCCCAAAGTCGTGCAGTATAACCGTTCGAAAACATGTTCATCTTTTCCCATACAAATGCAGTAACCTATAATAACAAACCTACCTTCCTATTATTCAATATTCAATAGTCATTTCTGAAGTTGATATTTGTAATGACACATAATTATATGCTCATTTTGTTTTTCTCAGTAAAATTTACATTGTCAGAAACGTGCAATATTTTCTGATACTCTATCCTCGCGCTTTCAATTCATACTAAATTCACGTGAAAAAGAAATACTTTCTATTGTAAACAAAAAAATTCCGAATGAACTAAAGCAGATATTTAGTGGACTGCCACCTTACCAGCAGCTTTGCACATTCCGCGTTAACATTTTTAATACAATGTTTCAGATTTAGGCTAGATATAGACGCAGACAGGGTCCTTATAAATAACTTTCAAGTTACGAGACATAAACTGTCTTCTTTAGCTGGTAATAAAAATGACAAAAATATACTTACAATTTTAGATCCTGAATTTCCTCAAAATGTACTTTCTTTGTTTTCCAAATCCGAATTACATGAGCCATATGACGGGGTTCTCAAGGCTGCTCACACATTTCGAAAGTGAACTGTTATTTCGATTATATTTCAAGTGCAACTATATACTACTTACTGCACTTAAAATGAAATAAACATAAAATTTCAAAGCGTCTTTTCGATAAGAGCAATTGAAAGACTTTATATTTTTTCCGTATTATGATTTGAATCATTCAAATGAAATGAAATGACATCACGCATGCCGATGTCAACACATTTCTGTCTCGTTGCTTTAAAACGATGTATTTCTTGTAGACTTGGCACAGACGCTGCTGGAATCCGATGTAAGTTATTTCATGTAGATAAATCCAGACCATAATCACCAAACTGCGTCGAATCGACAAAAATACCAAAACGTATTTATTCCATATCAAATGAAAACGTTTTTGCAATGCGCATTCATTCACAATATGATTCCAAATTTCAATTTTAAATAGACCAAACGCCATTTTCTTTCGCAACTTACGTCTAGAGCGCGGCCAACTTCAAATCAATCTGGGCGGAGTTACGTACGCATTAATAATGATTTTGTATAATATACATCTACGCTTGTGTATTTAGTTTGGAATACCGCAGTCATTCAGTTATATTGTTTCTTGTAGTGTACTTTTTGTTTATATATTTAGGTTTTGGATAGAATAAGAAAATGAGCATATAATTAAAACGTTACTGCATTTGTATGGGAAAATATGAACTCGTTTTGTTGGATGGATATATTACACTCCCAAGATCGTGCAGTATAACAATCCCAAAAACTCGTTCGTATTTTCCCATGTAAATGCAGTAAGCTATAATTATGAAATCAGTGTGACGTCATTAAGATCACTGTGACGTAATAACAACCACTATATTGAGGACAGTTTAAAATTGTATTTTTGCATCTTTTGTCTTTTTCAAGCATTGAGAAATAATGTCATGGCGAAAATTGCTTTAACTGCCGACGGCGAATCGTATATAATTTTGATTATATTAGTGAAGGAAGACGCGACCTGTCAGATTATAAACCTGGATGATTAACTAATGTTGAACAAAATGGTTGATTCTTTATTGACATTATATTAGTTCATTTGCTTAAAGATATATGTGTGTAAATATTAGGCTTGCCTAGTGGAGAATGTGTACAAATAAAACTGCTGTAATCTGGGTGGAGTGGAGGAGCGTTTCTATGATAGGTATGTTACGAGAATACAATCACTATAGAATTAGATGTGTGTTGTCTTACAAATAGGTGAAACGATCATTTAATCTTCTGAGATGGGGGTTGATTTGTAATATTTTTGAGAAAACAAAAAACTTCAGCCTTTAAAATAGCTGGAAAAGATATGTGAAAAAATAATTACATACATATGTATTTCCACATTAATACTGGATATATTTTATGCTGTTGTACCAAATAATGTTACATTTTAACTAGTGGCTACGCCCACAGGTCTCTGTTACCTGCAAAGAGCTATATATGCCAACTCAGTAAAATACTGAATATTGAATATATATATATATATATATATATATATATATATATATATATATATATATATATATATATATATATATATATATCATAAAGTAGTCGACCTGGTCGTATGCGCTAATGTCTCCGTAATCAATATCAAGCAGGCGTTTAGGGTCATATGGTAGTCTAGGTGGCAAGTTGCATCGATGTCTTTTTAATCGATATTAAGCTGCTTTGTTAGGTCATGTAGTAGTCAAGCCGATCGATTGTATCGATGTCTTCTTAATCGATATTAAGCTGCTTTGTTAGATCATGTAGTAGTCAATCCGGTCTGTCGTGTCGATTACTCCTTTTGAAATCACAGATGTCCTGTTCGCTTGGCACGATAATGACAAAAGAATGTCCTGAAAGTGCCATTAAGAAACAACTTTTTTTTGTTTCATATCCAGTTATACGAAAATAGTTTAATTTAAAATTTAAATGACATAATTTTTCTAAACGATAACATGGACAACTCAAAATTAAAGTAATATACGGCCTATTCAGTATTCACCTTCACACCATAGTAGTGTGAACTGCTGTAGTAAATCAAACACGCTTTTGAAGAAATCAAGACGTGATGAAAATACATATAAATTGAAAGGCCAAATGAAAAAGACTAGCTTAATTCAACATTTTCTATAAACGAATGTGGAGAATTATATAAGTGCCACGCAACATTAATGAAAATATTTGTATGTCAACCAAGTGCCAGTTTTAGCGACAAAAATGATACTAACAGCTGCATCGCTTGACGCTCAGCATTAAGAGGTTAGTGTTAGGAATAGTCGTTCTGGTGTCAGGATAATGTAACTGAGTGGGACATCATGCTACATGTCTGTGGCATGATGCCCCAGTGCTTAACATCACTTTAAACAGCCACACTGTAGACATCGTAGCGATATGACTGAAACATTGTTAAAGCGACGTTAAAAATCATAATCACATCACATCACACTACTGAGATCGGGTTTGTAGCTACTCTATAGTCATAAATACTAAGCAAGAAAAAGAAGCAGAACCAATACATTGTGTTCACTTTTACAAATAATTTAATTATCAATCTTATAAAATAAAATTTTAAGAAAAACCTACGGTATTATGAATCGAGTTCAAAACAATCGTGAGAAAGTTATATTCAAGTCCTAAAGAATATAATGTTCAGTATGAATTTCAATTTGTTGATGCGCTGGTCTGGCCAACGGTCCTTATATACCACAAAGGCATTGTCCATAAGTCCTTTGAACAATTTCACAATGGTCGCAGACTAATTTTATTTAGTTCAGTGAGCATTAAAAAAATCCAAACAAATGTTTCCTTTCAATTGATATCTAAACATAGCATTAAATACTTCTGCAATATGTTGTTACAACAAGAATATAACAAAAAATAATCCAAGACATGAATAAAATAATTGCTAAATTCTCACTTTATATACATTTCCAAGTGTCTATTACGACTGTATATCGCAATATACCCAAAGTGACAGTATTTACTACTCAATCTAATACAGTATAATATATACTCATGTAACCCACCCATAAAAAGAAAATGAATTAAATTCTTCTACTAACGCACCTGAACCCAACGACCAGTGAAAAAGTACCCTTAAATTATCAACAGGTTTCGTTAATAATATTAATAATAATTATCGTAAAAACTACTTAAACTTCATCTTACAGATACTACGGAACCTACACTCAATATCTTAAAATGGAATTTTATAACCCGTGTACAAAATTTAGAATTCTGTCTGTACGAATAAGTTCAGCGAGTTTGATCTCGTCTCCATATTTCAATTTCAAAAAGCAAGACTGGATTCCAACACAACAAACAAGAATAATCTTTCATCTAATTATTAGCTCTATACAATTTGCAAGATGAGATGGTAAATAGTGTTAAGAAAACAATCTAAAAACTCACCTTGTACCTTCAAACAGCCATACACTTTTCTCTTGATAGTATAGGTGTTTGCCCGTAAGAGCTCTTCGATCGATGACGTCTTTTGTATATACAAGTTCAACCGGGACGGATAGTGTATTCTGCTAAATAATACACGACATCGATCCTTAAAGCCAATCATTTATGAGCTTCCATACTTCCTTGCCTACAGTAAAGGTACAAAAAGTACCCCTTTTATAAACCACTGTAATATATTACTGGCACTGACATTACCTATGAATTACTGGCTTGATATTCAGGTGCACAGATAATAAAAGACCCCAGCCGTTCAGGAAAAATCCATTGAAGATAGAGTACAGGGACGGTGTTCACCCATCCCACAACGGAATGATGTTTAAAGAATGTTATTCCACAAATTAGACGACATTCCTTGGCACTTCAGATGTAAATAATGACTCCAAGATCGACGGAAACTGTTTCTATGTTCATTAATGGTTCACTATTTTACCGCCTTAGTTACAAAGTTAGCTTTGAGTAGTGTCTTTACGTAGTCTCAGAACGTAATAGAAAAACTCCAAATTCTTCCATCAGTAGCTCGGCCTGCTTTTTCCTTTTGTATTTAACGTAACAAGCACCGATTGGGATTGAGGTCGTGGAAATTTCACCCCCTTAAGAAGAAAAAGAGGAAAAAAACTGTGTGTGTGTGTGTGTGTGTATGTGTGTAAAAAGAATACGAATCATATGGCGATTAACAGCCCTTTCAAGCGCACTGGATCCAGCAAGGGATCGCGTGTGTCAGGGATTGATCGAGATAGATGCAATATACTGACGACGAACAGTGCAAAACTTCTATTTAACTAGCTTGAGCGCTTTCGACTCTTAAGGAGTCTTTTTCAAAGGCATACACAAGACATGGACAAAACAAACAAATACAATACAAAAACAGTTGCGTTTGCAAACCTCTACATGGCTCTTTCTACATGAATTAAACCTTTAGATGTATCATGTCTCAACCAGCCAATTTCATCTAGTTGCGGATACTGAAAAGTATTTGTATTCATCTAGAAATATATGATCCTCAGTGACATCTATTACTTTATGGGTACACTAATGCAACGCAAATTATATCCCAGATATTTTATTCTATTCCAAATATTTTATGTAGAATTATGAAAACACAACACTTTTTGTGTTTTATTTATTGTTTTTCTATGTTTTGTATATACTTTTGAAAGCTCAGGCTAGTTAGATACTAGTTTTGCACTGTTCGTCGTTTAACTAGAAATCTATGAACCGTAGCGACATCTATTACTGTGTGTACATTTATGAAACGCAGATTATATCCCTGACATTTGATTCTATACCGGATATTTTATTCTTATAGTAGTAATTAAAGGATACTAAGAATATTTATACATATTTGCAAAGAATAATTCTACTAGTGCATAGCTTTCTTTTTTAGTCTTCTTGGTTTAGACCGCTTGGTTTCAATGTTCTAAGGCGGTGTAGCCAGTAAGATTATTTTTCCTTCCTGGTTTCGGAACTCTAGATGGCCATAGTACACAATTAATTTTACTATATGGTCTCTACATTTGTTTCTCAGTACTGAACTCCCCACTGTGTGACAATCAATACAAATCATATGTTAATCTAAAGTACCTTCAAAGATGACTTTACGGTTTAGTTCTTGTCAAGGGTTGACCTGCAGTTTTTTGAGAGGCTGAATTGTAAACAAAACACCAGGCAACGGAACACAGATTTCATTTCCGGATCATCACCATGACCTTATTACTCAATGTGCACTGTCGCCGAAATACACACAGACAACCACACCATAAGCTCACATTTTAAAGAATAATCAATTGCCTTTAAATCCTTACCAAGAATGCCAAAATCTAACTCTAGTATCACCACCAAATTTAGACCGGAAAAAGTGATCTAAAAATAGACTGGGACTACATTCGTGGGTACTGAACCGGATTTTATTAATTGTGTACTGATTCCTGAAAGGGTCAATGTTTTTGTCAAACTTTTATATTTGCATTTTATTTTGCATGCCACTACTGTTTCAACTTCATACATAAAGTCTTTTGAAATTTTCTTGAAAGCAAGACATGTGACAGCTGTCAGAAAGTGTGTAGTGCTGGTGTTCTATAGGGTGCAATTTGAGGTCCAATTGTTCTTAAGAAACCAAAACTAAATTTGCTATATCTTCCTTAATTATAGGAATTTTTCAATGCCGTAAAAACCTAATTGTAATACTTGATAAGGCCTGTCTGAAAATGGTCTTGAAATTAAAAATTATTGATATATTAAATTTTAATGGAAATTTAAATAAATATATAAATTTTAAAAACTTTTTATTTTACAAAATATAAATTTTCATACAAGTTATGACATTCAGTTTCACAAATTTAAGGCAGCAATGCTGATTAATGAATGGTCTTTAAAACAAATGGTAGTGTAGGTTTGTACAACTGATAATATTAATCCCAGGGGTACTGAAGCATGATAGCTCACAGTGATTTTGACAGCAAATTGCAATGTGCCTATCCAGATGCATATAGGGGTACATACTAAAGAAACAATGACAGGTACTATGTTCCACATTTATTGTTTCAGGTACTTGGACAGTTGTTTGTATAACTAATATCCCACTCAAATTTAAAGTTTTGATGGGACCACTACCATGTTTTATAGCAAATATGCATTACATTTTAGTGCCGAAAATTACAAAGTCAACAATGCAATATGAAAATACAGTTTCACCTTACTGAAAAAAGATGCAAATCTCTCTCATGAAGATCTAAGCCATGTCTTTGAGATGCTGTATATCAGTGTACTGATATGAACTCATCTTGGTCACTTATAGCAGCACACTGCACATGTCCTTATGAGACCTTGCTATCACCATTGGACTACTGGAGAGCTTCCAAATTGATCCAACTCTAATACTTTGTTCCAGATACCAGACTAGACCTGAAAATATATAACATGTTTCACTTAATTCTAAAAAAAGGAAGATGTAGGCAAATGAAGTTAAAATGTGTTAGATATGGTGATTTCAAAATAACATTCAGGTTGCAAATATGGTTAAAAAAGGTAAACTTGATAGAGTGACACTCAAAGATGTGAAGCATTGGGCATGTATTAAAGTGACAAATACATCCTAAAAATAGATGAAGTTTCTACAAGCATATTTAGCCATTTACAGGTTAAATAACTAATCAGGTAGAGTATGTATCATAAAGTTTAAGGCAATGTTGGAAAGGTGAGGTTTGATCATTGGTGCAAACATTGATACATACCAGTATAGTGGAAAGTCAAATGACAATGTACCAAATTAAAATTTATTACTATATGCAATCCTATTCATGAAGGAAAAACAATTTTAGATATTGTGAGTGAATATAGCAAAATGTGGCCACACAGATCAACTATAGGTACCAATAGATCATATATCATCAACTAAATGTGAAATTTTCATCCCGAAAACTTGTAAACAAGGATGGATATTTGCATGTGTGGGACATATGCAATGTACTTGTTAAAATCACATGTGCAAACATGATTCAAATAATCTGTTTGAACATTTTTAGTCTATTTTTTAAGAGTCTTGGCTACCAAGTTATTAAGTTCAATGATTCAATGATTCAATGGAATCAAATATCAGCTGATGCTGCAATACCGCCCTCTGTCAAAGTACTAAATTGAAATGTGTTACCATACAGAGGCATATTCATGATGAAAATAACATCTTGGGATATTTTAAGTGCACACAGTCAAAACTGAGCCTTACAGATTCACTAAAGGTACCATGTCAGCCTAACAATGTCAACTTTTGATTCCAAACTTTACAAAATATATGCATATTTGTTCATGTCAGCTATGTAACCATGTTAGGATCAGTTGTAGAAAGTTAAATTCAAATAATATGTTTGAATATTACTTATGTAATCTTTAAAGTGTCAGATAACAAATATTATTAGTCATTAATAATGCATAAAGGAAAATGGATCATGAGAATTCCCATAATATCATCTGGGCCACAATGCCCAACTACATCAATCAACATCTTAAAGAAACTGAACAATAAAATGGAATGCATTCTGTGTTCAACTTACATCATTTTGCTGTTTTCTTACATGCAATGGTAAATATACCTGGGTAAAGTATATTTTACCCCTCTGACCTGTATTTCATTCTCTGACAGCTTAATATGATTTTGTAGAGAACTTGAACAGGTTCTAGTATAAAGTCTTCATCTCTGTCCTCTCACTAAATACCCTATAACTATGTTTATAAACAATTATTGATAGCTATACAAGCAGATATGTTTTACTCAGGAAGTCACCCCATCATAAACACATAAATTAACAGTTTGAACCCCAAATAAATAGTTTCAATGACCTAAAGGTACAAAGCAAAATAGAATTTTGTTTTCATGTATCTTAAATGAGGGTCTCATTTTGACTAATAAAGATATTTTCTCTGATCAAATTTGACCAATATCCATCATTTGAGCTTGTATATGGTGTAGGAGTATATATATATATATATATATATATATATATATATATATATATATATATATATATATATATATATATATATATATATCATTTAATATCATTCCCAAAAAATATTATATATGTGTATACTTGGTGGGAATTTTTTTATTTTTTTAATTTTTTTTTAAATTTCATTTAAATTTTTAAAATTAAAATTATCTTTTTACTTTAAATTTCATTTTTAAATTTTTAAAGTCAATATACATAACATATTAAAATTTCATGTATATGTCATTAATAATAAAAAATTTATATCAGTTTCAAGTTTTTACTGACAGGCCATAGTACACAATTAATTTTACTATATGGTCTCTACATTTGTTTCTCAGTACTGAACATTCCACTGTGTGACAATCAATACAAATCATATGTTAATCTAAAGTACCTTCAAAGATGACTTTACGGTTTAGTTCTTGTCAAGGGTTGACCTGCAATTTTTTGAGAGGCTGAATTGTAAACAAAACACCAGGCAACGGAACACAGATTTCACTTCCGGATCATCACCATGACGTTATTACTCAATGTGCACTGTCGCCGAAATACACACAGACAACCACACCATAAGCTCACATTTTAAAGAATAATCAATTGCCTTTAAATCCTTACCAAGAATGCCAAAATCTAACTCTAGTATCACCACCAAATTTAGACTGGAAAAAGTGATCTAAAAATAGACTGGGACTACATTCGTGGGTACTGAACCGGATTTTATTAATTGTGTACTGATTCCAGATGGGGTTGTTAGCAATTGCAATTAGTGTTATAGCACTAAAAGTGTGGCCAGGGGAGGAGAAGTGTTTTGAGACCGGGATTCTGTATAGTATCTTTATCATCCAATGAGATCTATGAAGGTTTGTCCTTTTTTGTAGCTTTCCAGTTTCTTCGACATATTGAAGGCTATATATCTTACATATGACGAGATAAATTACATTTTCTGTTTTGCACGTTTTGTTTCGACCATGTATGTTCAGTTTTTTTTCTAGTCTGTGCCGTTGTATGTCCTGGTTTCTCTCATATTGACAGATGAAAAACCTGTCAACATTATATATATATATATATATATATATATATATATATATATATATATATATATATATATATATATATATATATATATATGTGTGTGTGTGTGTGTGTGTGTGTGTGTGTGTGTGTGTCTCAAATACTGGATACAGACGTTAGCGTTAACACGAGTTTATTTAGATAAAGAAAGCGAAAGTATGCGCACCTATGCTTAAAAATTTATTATTGATACAAGTCACTGATGGTTCCAATTTAGATTATTACATAGCATACTTCCAACTATTCTTTTCTTTAAAATAACATTGGATATAAAATAACAATTATTGCATCATTTCCAAACTTTACCCAAATATCTTTTTCACGTGTTACCAGTCTGAAAACATGGATATACACTTAACGTGTTCATGTGGCTGTCTTCAATTAAAATTTGCAATGTTTGTTCAAAAGAAGATTTCATACTGTTGAAAATAAACGAAAATATCTACAGTAAAATGTCTGAAGAAAAAAAAAACATAATTTGAAATGGTTTATAAATGTTTCAGATTTCTGTATCAAGTTGAAAAAGGTCCCTTGATACACAATTTTCTAGAATTTGCTTTCAATCTTAGCCATCTAATGTACTAATATAAATATATATATATATATATATATATATATATATATATATATATATATATATATATATATATATATATATATATATATATATATATATATATATATACAAATGGCAAAAATATACTTACAATTTTACATCCTGACTTTCCGCAAAATGTACTTTAGTAGTTCTGCAAATCTGAATTACATAAGCCATGTCATGGTTTCTCAAGTTTGATTACACATTTCAAAATTGTACTGTTATTTCGAGTTTATTCCAAGTGCAGTTATATCCTTCTTACTGCACTCAAACTGAAATAAGCATTAAATTCCAGAGTGTTTTCGATAATTGCATAAAACTTCATATTTTGTCCACATTATGATCTGAATCATTCTATGACAGAACAAAATCTCGCACTCCGATGTCGACCCACTTCAATACGATTAACGGCAGACGCTGCTGAAATCCGATGTGCGTTACTTAACGTAGATAAATCCAGTCCATAATCATGAAATTGTGTCGAATCGAAATACCAAAACGTATTCGTTCCATATCAAATGGAAAAGTTTTTGTAATGTGCATCCATTAACAATATTACTCCAACTTTCAATTTTAAGTAGACCAAATGCCATTGTCTTTCGAAACTTACGTATAGAGCCCGACCAACTTCAAATTTGTCTGGGCGGAGATGCGTACGTATTATTAATGTGGTTTTTTAATGATGCAGCTACGATTGTATATTTAGTTTGGAATACGGCATATAATCAGTAACTTTGTTTGTAGCCGTGTATTTTTGTTTATATATTTAGGCCTTGGTTTAAATAAGAAAATGAGCATATAATAAAAAGGTTACTGCATTTGAATGGGAAAATATGCACTCGTTTTGTCGGATAGATATACTATACTCCCAAGGTCGTGCAGTATAAAAATCCGAAAAACTTGTTCATATTTTCCCGGCAAATGCAGTAGCCTATAATTATAATCCAAATGTGTCATTAGCCTCACTATGAGTTGTATATAAATTTTCTGATAATAATAATAATAATAATAATAATAATAATAATAATAATAATAATAATAATAATAATAATAATAATAATAATAATAATAATAATCGAAACAGCAATAAAAAAATAAAACCAATATCTGAAATATTTCAGAATTTCCAATGTAATTAATTAGTTGTGGATTGGGCATATTTCTCAAGTTACTGTCAGTGAATATGTGTATGTGCAATATGTGCATGTGTAATATGTGCGTGTGTAATTTGTGCAATATGTGCATGTGTAATATGTGCTTGTGCATGTGTAATATGTGCATGTTCAATGTGTGCAATATGTGCATGTGTAATATGTGCATGTGATATGTATACGATGTGTTCCTGTTCGTTTGGTGCAATATGTGCATGTGTAATATGTGCAATACGTGCATGTGCTGTATGTGCTTGTGTAATATGTACAAAATTAGCTTTTTGCGAAAAAGTGACATATATAATTTCATTTCAATTACCAGACCATGTGTTTACAATATAATATATGCCAATTTGACTAACTGAATTTTTCCCCGCTAGCAGCGATTAAATCATTAACAATTGCTAGCATCTGCCAAGAAGCATCTACTAAGATGTGTGAGGCGTACAAGGCATATTTCGGCATGCCTGTCGGGGATCAAGACACACCCTTTGCACCTTATTTCACCTGCATGCACCGCAAAATCTCTGGAAGGTAAGATGCACAATTGTTGCTAGGAATTTGATGTTATAAAATTTGCTAAAGTTTTTAAACTTGTTGCTCGCAATTTTCTGTTATAAACTTTATTAAAGTTTTTAAAATTGTAAAGGTTTTTAATTTTAAAATGTTTTACAATTTTCAATGTTATTGAAAAAATATATATCATACATGAAAAAAGTTGCTATACTATCTTACACATTAGTCATGGGTGAAATAAGTGAATTTTGGTAAGATGGTACATAGGGGAAAAGAGAGCCATGAAGTTCGCTATCCCAAACATTTGGCTGGAACCCACTGACCACTCAAGCAACGACAACTTATGTATGGTGGACCTTTCAAACTTCTGACTGGAAAAAGGTATATGTTGTACAAATAATAAGTTTAAGTATATGGAACAAACGAGAGAGAGAGAGAGAGAGAGAGAGAGAGAGAGAGAGAGAGAGAGAGAGAGAGAGAGAGAGAGAGAGAGAGAGAGACAGAGAGAGACAGACAGAGAGAGAGACAGACAGAGAGAGACAGACAGACAGACAGAGAGAGAGATCCATTAGTATGATGCATATGTTCTAATTTACATATGACCATAAGATGACCGTCAATAAGGTATGTAGGTAATTTTAATGTGCAATTTCAGTCATGTATTATTAAAACTATTTAATGCAATAATGAGTTTCTTCGTTTCTTTACTAATAGGTGTCATTTCAATAATATGTGAATTATTTCTAAACCAAAGGTAGTCTTGATGATAGAGGATAGGTAAGGATAGCATGATTGTACGACATCGAGATTGAACGAGACTGTTACTATTTTTTAAGTCTAAAATACAACGTCTTGTGCATAAGAGATACGCACCTCTGTAATGTAATAATCTATGTAATGTAATATTAACATTGTTTCCTGTCGTAGTATAAATGCCTTTCAAAGACTTTTCTTGTGTGTTCTTTCAAAAACTCTTCTGAACTAAAACGAGTCTATATTTACATATTTTGGCAGATTGGAAACTAAGACAAGTATACGAGGTTGTACGTTTTTAAGGTTTCAGAATGCCGGAACAACACGTTTACAACATTTAGGATCTATATACCAATGGTCAGGTGAAAGTGAAGTAAACCTTGTTGCGCTAATATTTTAAAATAATTAATATTTGAATGATACAGATTTAGAAACACTAGCTGTATGGTTTTGTTTAATTGTTATTAAAATATGAATGTGTATTGCTGTCATTATTCAAGGAATAATTTAAGACATGGACTGAATGTACATGATGTAGTGAAAAGAACGTGTATTGTCTGTATATATCAATCGATGTACAAGAATATAATGCTACCTTTCCTAAAGGGAAGGCAGCATATTTTTCAAAACAATTATTGAATCTTGCCCAGGGATGTTTGCTTTTGTACGATCATCGTAATAATTAATCAGACAATTTATAAATGAAATTTAATGCTTCTAATACAGGAAACATCCAGCCATGTTTATTCAAATTTATCAGGTAATCATGGCTGTTTTATAAATGTATAATATATAATGTTTTCTTCACGATGTTTCTGATATTTTACATGTAAATTACAAAGAATACAAAATTGTTGATATAAGTCCTATTTTTAAAATGTGTTTAGTCAAATTTATGAAACCAATTTATGTGGAAAATGACAGTAGGTTACATTCAGCGAATTTTAAAAAAAGTAGAAAAGAGGGCTTATAATAAGAATTGAAAAGATTACAACTACGTACAGTTATAAAACACATAAAGTATAATCTTAATTAAAATCCTAAAAATCCATATTTTACAATATTAAAAACCTACACTTCCCTGTAAAGGTAACTCACTCTTTACTGAGACCAATCTTTCTACATTTTCTTTGTGTCTGAAAGGTGACTACTTTCCTCAATGCTAAATGAATCACTGACGCAAAAATGTCCCGCTTTAAATGGCGATATTGTCCTCTTTTCAAGATTAATTATGATTCCTTATTACAAAATATATTGGTCTTTAGTATTTCCTAAACATTTACAATAATAGTAAACATTGATTTACATCAGGTCACATGTCATCACAATTGCATTACTTCTTATGCAAAATTCTCAGAATTCAGATTTCTAACTCTGACTGTCATATTATGCACTTTTAGTCGAAGCCTAATTGTTACGAAGGAAGTCGTCAAAAAATCGGATATGCTCGGTAATATCTGGTCTCTTGTAGGCTTCGTACTCCCATGAGGCTTTAATCAAAGCTGCCCAGTTATCGGGAGGCTTGACAGACTGTGACATAGAAGGACGTAGCCCAGACTTGATGGACTCTTCCAAACTTCGGAAAAGCTGCTGTTGAATATGATCAGCGGCATCCATGCCGTACCACATCTCCCACAAAACTATAGCGAGACTGTAAATGTCTGCCTGGCTGTCGTAGTTACGCTCAAACTGAAGCAGAACCTCAGGTGCCATGTACACAGGGGAACCTACAATGCTGTGTGCGATATCCACCATTGGCTTGGCGAGGCCTACATCGGTCAGTTTAACGACTTTGTTTTCTCCGACCTAGAATGGCAACATTTTTAGGTTTGAAACATTGGAATTAAGATGAAATGATGGTGAGATAAAGCTCGGAAAAGAACAACATGCGAACACATTTATTATGCACATATTTAATTTAGGTCAGGCTAACACCATGTTAAAAGACTGTAATAGAAATTGGCGTAGTTTTTGTCGCTATCTTAATTGTATTTGAAGTTCATCATCACTGTTTATAAAGTTTTATTAAAGAGATGTCCCAAGAATAAGTGAACATCCAGAGAACAAACAGACCTAACCCAGATTATCGGATCAAACTAAAACTCAAGTGCAGAGATTTAACTTGTACGTATACATTTGGATACATAGCTTATTAAATAATGTAGCCTTCCAAATTGTTAGCAAAAAATTGACAATATAAGAAAAAACGGAAAATTTGCAATATACATTGAAGGATCGTCGGAAATATAAACCATTGACTTTGGTTGAGAAATGTTGATCATTTGATGCATTTTATTCAAAGTTTGTAAATATTGTTATTTTAAAACAGAATTAAGATGCCAGAATATGTAACATTATACCAACCAATATATTTTCCAGTTTTATGTCTCGGTGGACGAAGCCTTTGTCGTGTAGGTACTTTAACCCCTTGCAGATTTGGATAACATAGGACGCCATTTCTTTCATAGCACGCAACTGATGTCTCGAGCCACTCGACATTTTCCCAGGGTTCTCAACTTCCGGACCAATGAAAGTACTCTTCAAGGTATCTTTACACATCTCCAGGATCATTATCCACTGCACGTCCTTTTTCTGACTCGTATTTCGGTACTTGAAGGTGGCACCATAATATTTGACAATGTTGTCATGGTCAAGGTCTCTGTCAAGTTTAAGAAAGCATTGCAACGTTCAATACATACAATTATGAACATTATTGTACAGGTACAATATCAATCATTTGTTTTAATCCTACGCAGCCCGCGAAATATATCATAATTGAAACTAAGCTTAGAAAACTGAATGGTGCGTAATTTTACTTTTATAATTCCATCCGCTTAGTATAAATTAACCCAACTTTAGGAAACCTGAATATTTTTGTTAGAGTGAGCTCATATCCAAAAGCAATAGGAAATTTAAATCGCAATGTGCCATATACCTTTTATAGTCTACATAGATACATTGCATGCTGGGAATGCTATGCTTTCTTGAACAAAATAAAAAACAAACAGCCAAAAACTGAAACAAATGACGGGGCTCAAAGAAACCAAAATGATATCATCAGCTCTTCTATAGGAACCCAGAAGACCATATGTAGGAACCCAACAGACCATTTTTAGGAGCGCAAAGGACCATCTGTAGGAAACCGAAATACCATCTGTATTAACCGAAAAGACCATCTGGTATGAAGCGGAAAGACTACACAAGACGTCGAAAATGATAATATATTGCAGCTCGCACATTCTTGATTGAACTGCAATTCAATTCTTAGCTGGAAGAGTACAGATATTTGAAGCTTTCGGGTTCACGTTCTTTTGAAATGGCACGATTGGTAGAGTTTATGAAAGGATCTATTCATTCTAGGTAAGTGCATCTGCTTTTATATGTATCGCTTAAATAAAAATGTTTGGGCATTGGTCTAATAAAAATAAGTGTCATCATCATTAGGAAGAATGTACAAAATCAACTATTCAGGTTGATATGAAACATGAAAACTATGTCTGAAGCAAAAAGGCGGTAATAAATTATGACACATAATCTACCTGAGTGTGCGATCCTCCAGAAGAATGTCTGTTACTGTATTTTCCTTTATTGGATCTCTGCAAACTTTCAAAGCGACAGGTAACTCACGCCTATCGGATCTCTTCCCGCCTTTAATATGCGCCAAATAAACGTCAGCGAAGCTTCCACTTCCAATGGGAGCCTCGTGCATGTCCCAGGAGAGGTCTTCCAATTTATAGTCAAATTTCATGATGTGATTGACGAAAAACAGATCTAGTTGACCCTGCAAAGTGTAGCACTTTGGTATCAATGTAGGGAAGACATCCTTTAAGTTCTGGTCGTATTCCAGCATTTCCTGCGAGAGAGTCTTTATCATCTGTCTATCTGCTTTAAGAAAGTCCGGGATCATTTTTGCAATGCTGTCTACTCCTTTCATAAACTTGCTAAAATATCTATGCACCTTCATTTTTAATTCTCTGTTCTGAAAAATACTGGAGATATATAGCGTCATCGCTTCGCAGACTCGATTCTCGGGACTTATTTTAGAATTCTTCATTAAGTTCTTGACTTCTCTGTTCTTTGATATATCTAGACGTCCCGCGCTGCACACAGCAGCACCCAATCCCTTCACAGATGAAAGGTCCTCGTCCACAGCATTCGTTTTAGCTTTTTTGAACAGTTGTTTTACTGGTGCCTGCTTCTTGATGGACTTGTGAAGATCAGTGATAACTCGATTTTCGCCATCCAGTAATGCCCCTATGGGTGCAATAAAGGCATTATAGTTCAACTTAAATCTTTATTTACGATTTTCTTCCTCGATTTATTTTTCTTCTTACTGGTTTAACATTTTGTTCAAGCTTCTCATTTTACGTCTTGCAATAAAGACTTGTTGATACATTATAATAACGCTTTATATTTTAAATTTGCTATTTGTAATAAATTACCATCTAGATAATTTCATTATTTAATTTTTAAAACAAACTAATGAGAAAATTTTACTTAGACTATTATGCTTAATCACTCTCAGAAATTTTATCTCATTATTATTATTATTATTATTATTATTATTATTATTATTATTATTATTATTATTATTATTATTATTATTATTATTATTATTATTATTATTACGCTCTTGTATATTGAGACATTTGATCAGTTTTACTGTAACTTTTATAACTGTTTCCACCTTACACGATCACAATTTTCTGATCATTTTAAAGTCAAAGTGATATGTTATATACATAAAACTTAGTCTATATGGAATGTTGCCCGAAGTACATCCCTAACTTTTGTTTAGGTATTCGATGGTCCCTCATTGTCTGAAATGTGGCGTTTATATACTGACGCTAAATTTTAGGCCTCAAGGTGATATTTGTATTATAACTTAACTAATCATATTGATACAGATTTATACATCACTACGTACGAGACTGCGATTATATTTAAGGAGACATTGTCTGAATCTGATTTCACATATAACATACTTAGAGTTCGACTTTTTATTGGCTATATACACGACTTTACATTAGTGCACGACTAACTTCTTTGCAATTAAATACTACACAATACGAAGGTAAGTACACTAAAATAATACACAATACGATGGTAAGTACACTAAAATACTACACATTACAAAGGTTAGTACAATAAAATACTACACAATACGAAAGTAATTACACTTAAATACTACACAATACCAAGGTAACTACACTTAAATACTACACAATACGAAGGTAAATACATTTGTTGCAGAAGACAATATTGCCAGGCGCCTATTTTATACAGCATTTTATTGAGTCATGTGAGATATGAAACCTAAATTTACGTTTTCTTATAAAATACAAATCGTATGACGAATAAAGTCCTTTCGAGTGCACTGTATCCAGCAAGGGATCACGTTGGTCAGGAATTGATTAATATAAATGCAATACATTAAGTACAACAAGTGCAAAACTATATTTTTCAGCATCCACAAAAGTCCTAATCATGTAAAATTTTGCAAACACAACGGCTTTTCTGTTTTATTTGTTGTTTTGTCTCTGTTTTGTATTTGCCATTGAAAAAGACTCATTAATAGTCGAAAGCGCTAAGGCTAGTTAAATACTAGTTTTGCACTGTTCGTAGTCAGTCTGTTGCATATATAATATATATATATATATATATATATATATATATATATATATATATATATATATATATATATATATAGTTTAATACAAACAATATTATCATATAGGTTAGAGAAATTATATATGAATTATATATATGACATTTACATGTTGTACATACGTCTATGTCCTAATACCTATGGTAATAAGATCTCAAAATGTTCGGCCATGTTGGTTGAGTTATATCACTCATTTCACACTTTCGATCTTAAATCATTATATACCTTCACATTTGGTTATTTGATCTTCCATCAACTCAAAGTCTCTCTTGAATACTCGGATGATTTTGTTCTTTATGTCTGCAACAATGTTATTGCTCCTCTCCCAGCTGTTCAAAACGGTGGCTACCCTCTCTGCCAATTTTTCCTCTAGTTGTTTACATAGTTTCTTAACGTCCTTGCTAGACGGGCATTCTTTAGGATTCCATTCAAACAGCTTTCTCTACAACAGGTACAATACAAAAAAGATACAAGTTTCGAAAAAGACCAAATATGACCTGACATTCGTACAAGTATTCACGTTCAACTTGTGTGCATTCAAGTGTCATTCCACAATGATGAAAGCCCCATTCTACAGCATCTTAAATGTATTAGGCAAATCCCAAAAAGGGAGACCTGCATAATACACATACGATATATAACTTTTCAAACTACTGGGAATATGGTGTGTGTGTGTGTGTGTGTGTGTATATATATATATATATATATATATATATATATATATATATATATATATATATAGATAGAGAGAGAGAGAGAGAGAGAGAGAGAGAGAGAGAGAGAGAGAGAGAGAGAGAGAGAGAGAGAGAGAGAGAGAGAGAGAGAGACTGGTGTATGGAGGACAAAATCAAGCAACAATCATTATGTTCTGTATTCTGGCAACTATGACGACAAATTGCTGGCTAGTTTTCTTCATAAAAAAATATTCTTCTTAAGAACTTGTTTGGTATATCGCAAAATATTACATTTAGTTCAGGTGATTTCAGTGCTTCCTCTACTTTTCTGCAGATTAGTTCAACCTCGACATCCATGCTTTGCCTCAGATTGATCAAAGACTCGCCAGCATTCCTTTCTATTAGATTCATTTGCTTCTGGATCGTCTCAAACTTCTCCTGCACTTTGTCTTTGTTCTTTGATGCCAAGACACGTGACACCTTCAGCGAGTATGCAGAACGCTTCAACACGGATGATATCCATCTGGAATAAAATATAGGCTAATATATAACAAATTGGTGTGACCAACAATGTTACTGAATGCTAAACAAGTATGTAAGACAGATTAAAGGTTCATATAAAACTGACAGAAGACAGAGACTGTCACGTTGTGCAGTGCAATCAATGAGGTCTCATCAATAATTGAAATTTGAACATTTCTTAATGATGTCTATAAAATAATTCCTAATTTGCTTATTTTTAATTACAGTAGAATTGGTTCCAGAACCGGAAACACAGTTAACCCATATCAGTTAACTGTTCAAGACAAACTAACAATAAAATTTACATATTCGTTTTATGGACCCGAAATGATTCGGAAATAATAATTATCGCACGGATGGTCTAAGCTTGCAGTTTTTCACCTATGAATTGTAAGTGTAAGTTATCGTCACAAGTAAGTATAGAGGATTTGCTATTAATCAAGAATTACGTTTAATCTAGATTGTGTTTCAAGAATACATACAGGGCAAACGTACTACTATTTTTACCTGTAGTGACTGTTAAGCCTGTTCCTAAGGCTGTCTGGTAACAAAGAGGAGATGGCCGAAGACATTTGTTTGTGGTCGGCTGTTTGTGTGCCGTACTGGATAGCTTGAGCTGCCTGTAAGACGAAGTACCCAGTAATATTTATAGCATACAACAGTTCCTTTAGTCTTGCCCTTTCTGCCAAACATATGCAAAACTTATACAGTAGTAATGGCGTCATCTCACTGATTTTATACAACATGTTCAAGCCTGTATTATAAAATCAGAATTATCTTTCCTGAGTTTCATAGTACCAAAACGTTAAATGCATGTATTGTTATTCTTCTATCGGCTGAGATCATCAGAGAAGCCACAAAACAAAATTTATAGACTGTTCTTATTACGAAATATCTGGAAACTTGTTGAAACATTTTACAGAACGGTACGATGTCCTTCGGTTGAACTACAGTTGCAAACCGCACACCAGGTGGCTGTTTTACTTCCCTCAACACATCACTGCCTCCACATAGTGGTCTATATAGTCTTGTAATAGAAACGTTTCCAATTGGTCTTACCTCATGTTCAAGGGTTTTGTA